>JARYGA010058429.1:0-28009 GCA_030545235.1 Helianthus tuberosus
ATGAAGACCCACTGTGATATCCACTGCTTTGAATTTCTTTGCTCGTTGTGGAGACATTCTCAGCAGAAAACGTTGTCTTGGAAGATGTACTCTTTGGCATCATGCTCTTTGGATAATACAAATCCAAGTTCTACTGATAAGACGAATGATTGACTTTTTGTGTCTTCTTTAATTCCAACTCGTGACTCTCTAATCTCTCAATCAGCAAGTCAACTGTCAACGCTTCTGGTGGCTTGATAGTATTCTTTAGCATCAAAGCATAATATTGCCAATCCATCTCATCTGGCAATGCGTCAAACAGTTTGTTGACTAGCTCTTCTCGAGAATAGGAAATTTCATGTCTCGCCAGTTCCAGCTTCAGATGCCCAAACCTCTCAATCATTTTACAAAATGATTCATTCTTTAAACACCCAAACAAATCAAACTCTTTTCTAAGTAGTTTTTTTTGTTTTTCACAATTTCTTCGCTTCCTATACATTTGTTTTTCAATTTGTTCCAGAGATCTGTAGCACTAGAGTATTCGATCAAAGATATTATACCTTCTCTGACTGACTGAAACAGCAACGCAATACATTTTTGCTCAGCAACAAACGATTCTATTTCATCAGGTGTTGTTAAGGTTTCGCCACTTTTGCCTCCATTATTGTAACCATTTTTTAGACTCTTCCAGCTGGGAAAAGCAAAGGCCATCAACCAATCTTCAAATTTCTTTGCCCACCGACTGTATTCTTCTATAGCCATCAACTTCGGGGGTTTGTTGTAGGTTCCGAAAGCACTTTCAACCTCCAATGCATCCGATATCTTTTTCTTTGGATTCAGCGTGTTCTCATTGGTGTTACTCGAAGATGTATCATTTCCACCGTCTCTAGCAAACGCAAATACATCATAAAACGGATTGAAATCATCCATCTTGTACCTGAAACAAAATCAGCAAACACTTAGAAAATTTTCGGAAATTTTGAAAAACAGCAAATTTCGAGCGAAATCAGCTTATGAGCGAAATCAACAAAATAGATTCGAGCGAAATCAGCTTTAGTCTGATTACGAGCGGAATCAGATAATACGTTTCAGGCGGAATCAGACTTGTTCTGATTATGAGCGGAATCAGAATATAATTTTCAGGCGGAATCAGAATTTATCTGATTACGAGCGGAATCAGAATGGTGTTTCGAGCGGAATCTGATTTTTAGGTTTTTACGAGCGAAATCAACCTTTTAGGGTGAAATCTGCGAAGACCGTTTCGAGCAGAATCAGGTTCTTAGGTCATTTTTACCATTTTTAATCCGAGTTTTAAACTGATTCTTTGTAGGCTTTGTTAAAACTAAGTTTTACACAGTATACTCGAAATTCAGACCATTCCGACCGTTGGAACTAGTTCAAATCAGAAAAATATAAGAAGAAGTGAGTAGAAATAAGAAATTCTGGTAAAATCAAGCTGCTATGGTATGAACTCCTCGTCCTGAGCTCTGATACCACTTGTTGGACCGTGTTGAGACCCTAAACAGTCAGTATAAGGCAGTTCATCATTGAATACAGAGGCGGAATCAAAGTAAACAATGTCACGACAGCTCGGATCCTTTTAACTTCTTTCTATTACTGATTTCCAATCTTTACAAGTGTTCTGAATGAATTTTGACAGAGTTTCGACACCTACACCAAGATCAGATTCCGCTCCAACATTAACAAATGAGATCAGCCCACACCTATATATAGGCCACCTGATTCCGCTCCTACTGACATGAGCATTACGAGCGGAATCACAAAGAAACATCAGGAGCGGAATCACGATATTATGTTTGGAGCGGAATTACCAACTAACACATCAGGAGCGGAATTACATGCTACAAGATAACCTGATTTCGCTCCTAATGACATAAATGTCATTTGGAGGGGAATTACATTCTAATATTCACTTTTTCATTTCCGAGCTCCAATCTAACCTATCAAGACCTAAGACTCAACTCAGACGTAGTAAACAGACATTCAGTGCACCAACAATCTTCAACATCAAGTGTTCTTCCCTAGCCTTGTGCTAGTTGTAAGACTCTCATAACCCTTTGTTATTTCATATTTAGTTGGTTAAAAGATGATGAACAATGATAAACTTGATGAACACAAAAGAACATGATCATGATACTTTAACATAAGCTTAAATACATAAGAATACATGTAAATGATGATGATTTGCTTCTTGAAGAAATGATGATTTGTGTTAGTGATGTTAGACATCATAAGAAACCCACTAGATTGTGATTAAACACATGATCTAGTAAGTTAAGGTGGTGATCTTGTGAAAGACCAAGATCATCATGCTTTATGTCTTCATGAACTTGAATGATGAAATTGGTTTTCATATGTAAAGATGATTTAAACAAAATACAAATCTTGTAAATAGATGATTACAAAAATAATTTCCCAAGAAACCAAGTTTATTTATAAGATTTACAAAGTCATGGTTTCTAAGTAAACTAATCATATTTTTAATGTTTAAACAAGACTAGAAACATGTTTGTAACAAGAAAAATACAAAAGAAATATTTTTAGAAAAATCATCTTACAAGTTGTAAATGATCAAATCCTTTAATAAAGTGATTTATAAACAAATAACCATGTTTTAAGGGTAACTAAACCTACTAAATAACATGGTAAGTTACTACAAGTTTTTACAAAAACTTCAAGTTCATGATATAGTGTAATTTACTTGATTTGGACACTCGGTAAGTGTTGAATGAGTTGTTGATTGTTTGTGTTGATTTTAAAAGAAAATAAACACATGTTTTGAAAACATGGGAAACCTCCATTTTTAGGGGAAACCATGTCAAAATTTCTATAAAATTTTGACACTTAGAAAAATATAAGTTTTGGTGAAACTTATTCCCTAAAAATTCACCTAAAAATATTTACCAAGGTTTCCCTAATTTTTATGTAAACTTCAAGTTAAGAAATGATGATTTCTTCAAGATAAAAATTGATATTAAGTATGTATATTTTTGAGGAAAATATATATATATATATATTGATCACCAAATTTTGTGCTAAGTGTATGTAGTATGTATCATATGTAATAGTGTATTAGGACTTGAAAATACACTAAATACTCCTAAGGAGTGAAATTACAAGAATACACATACAACATGCATAGACAAATACAAGAGAATATATTTATGAAAATATATTACTTGACAGATTATGTAACTTGGACAAGTTATGAACATGAAATGAAGTTTTGGACAAAATACATAACTCGGGTGAAAAATACAAGATACTTATATTTATTTTTTGAGAAAATAATATAAGTAAGATACATAGTTAAAAATATAAGTTATTTTTAACAACAAAGAACAAATACATGAAAGATGGTGACTTGTACTTGTGCGATACAAGTCTAGTGACTAACGCTAATAAAACATGTATAGGTCACGACGCTATATAAGCAAACCCGGTGAAGTTTACCACCCAAGAAACGCAAAGTTGTGAGTTCATGTCCCCACTTTTAAACTTTTACATACTTTTTAAACTTGGGGAAAATACATGTGTTATGGTATGATGGATACAAGAACTAAGGAATGATACTTTAAATCATGTCACGAATAGGGTACCAGAAGCACCATTAATCGTGTACATACTAAGACCGCAAAACAAAAGGTTAGATCTAATGGGTTTTCGGGCAGCCACACTCTTGGTGATAACTAGTACCAAGTAGTGCTTTTGTGTCTCAGTCGTGAATCGACAACTAGAAAAATGCCTATGGTTTGGATGATTCCTATGTCGTGTCACATGTTAGTGGCCTTGCAATCCATTAACAATCTTGATACTTACATAAATACTTGATTTATACAAATTACATACCATGTTTTCATACAAAGTATACAAACATTCAATACAAAAACTGCATGAATTCACACCAACATTATGTTGACGATTTTTCAAAAAACTCACATGTATTTCAGGTAACTAAAGTGGATGTGCGCACGGTCTTACTCTTGCTCTTGGATGATGTTTATGTTTGTCTTTGAATAAAGTTGTAAACTTTTCAGACGACATGCTGTCTTGTGATGTAAACACTAAACCTATGTTTTCAGTTACGTAATGTTATTGGCATTTGAAGTTATTTTTACGAGCATGTAGTATGTTTACCATTCGTATGCAATGAGAACCTTTCATGATCACACCTCGTGCTTCCGCCTTAGAAAGGGGTGTGACACACCAAACCCTAGTTGAATCAGGGTTTACCTATGCTGCGTATACTTATAGAGCTACACCCAGTGTAGGTAAAGCATGGATCTCAGAGCCTGGTCAGCAATCATTGCACAGAAAACAAGGGTTTATATACGCTACTTATAGCTCTATACGCAGCGTATATAAACCATCTGAACTTTTGGGCTCATTTTGGTGGGTTTGAAGCATCAGTTTTTCACAAGGTTTATTTACGCTGCGTATAGAGCTATACGCAGCGTATATAACCTTTCATAATTTTGTTTGGTCATTCGGCATATTTGTGGTATAAATTCTCACCCGGTTACAACGTTAACTCGCTTAAAATATATAACGAGTT
Source organism: Helianthus tuberosus (assembly GCA_030545235.1). NCBI lineage: Eukaryota > Viridiplantae > Streptophyta > Magnoliopsida > Asterales > Asteraceae > Helianthus > Helianthus tuberosus. Next base: position 4,556 of record JARYGA010058429.1, read on the forward strand.
AAAATATATATAAAGTTTTTTATTATTTAGTTGATGTTGTCGAAAAGCGTATAACGTTAAAATTTTGAAAAGCGTATATACGGTTCAAATATATAATATCGTTATTGAGGTTTTGAAATAAATTATTATACCAAGTCTGTTGTCGTTCGAATACTATAAACGTTTAAAGATTATACCGTTAATTATTTTTAAGTGTGCGGTTCGAATACTATAACGTTAAAATATTATAGCGTTAAATAATTTGAAATACCCGGGTACTGTTCGAATATGTTACACCGTATACAGCAAAAGTTTTATATATACAACAAAAGTTTGATATATACAGCAAAAGTTTATACCTAAATAACAAAATGATAAAATACTATGGCAGTGAATCCTGCTGCTCCTGCTGCTGATGCCATTCCGCAGGCGGAATCAACTGTCGTGGAGGTAACCCCTCACGCTCTGAAAGCCTATGCAGCTATACAGCCATCCACTCCACCACATACGTCAGCCTGTCAACGTCGTGACGTAGCCGCTTATATGATGGGGAAGGACCGGGCCCAACATGTCGTGGGAACTGAGGCACCCCGGGTGGTCCACGCGGCTGTGGTGGCTCCGGAATGACCATGGCCGGCTCATGCTCCTCTGGCACCTTCGGATCGCGCGGGGGATATACCAGATCGAACTGTGTCGGCAGCTGTGTAAGCGCGTAAGGCTGGCCGTCCGCAGCCTTAAACTGCTTCCCGCATGGGAATTTTTTGGTAACGTGCATTCCCGATATTGTGTTCATCCCCATCCGCTTTGACTGTATCGCCGGGCCTACACGCGGGTGGTCATTCTCTGGGTGATAGCCCAACGAAAGGGATATCCTAGTCACGTAGGCGTCGCCGTATAACTTTCCGCGCTCCTGTCGATGATGGGCGGATGCGAAGTACTGATCCAACCCGTGGGCGAGAGCGCACGACCTCTTGTACAAGAGGCAATACAAGAAAAACAGGTCACTACTCGTGCACCACTCCCGGCTTTTGTTTCGAGCGGTGATGGAAGTGGAAATCATCTTGTGAAAATACCTGCACAAAAGGAAACCAGTCAGTAAATAATAATCAGACGACATCGACTAAATGATAAAAAAAAAATATAACTTAACGACGATCTTAGTTTCGACGCTCGTTAGGGCCGTACGTGCCTTACGGACGACGTTGACTTAATAACATAAAAAAATTATTTTAATGACGAACTTAGTTTCGATGCTCGTTAGGGACCTACGCGCCTTACGGTTCGACTTCGACTAAATAAGAAAAAAAAATATTTTAACGACGAATTTAGTTTCCATGCTCGTCAGGGACCTACACGACTTACGGTTCGAATTCGACTAAATAATAAAAATTATATTTTAGCGACGATTTTAGTTTCAACGCTCGTTAGGGACCTATGCGTCTTACGGACGACGTCGACTAAATAACAAAACTTATATATTTTTACAACGAACTTAGTTTAGACGCTCGTTAGGGACCTACGCGCCTTACGGTTCGACTTCGACTAAATAATAAAACTACTATTTTTTAAAACAGAAAACTGTTTTTTTAACAGAAAAAGGTTTTTTTTTAAACAGAACTTTTTTTTAAATACAGAAAACTGTTTGTTTTTTTTTTTTTTTTTGAAAAAAAAAAACAGAAAAACAGTTAAAAAAACAGAATACGGTTTTTATAAAAAAAATAAAGAAAAACAGAAAACAGTTTTCTGTTTTAAAAAATAGTAACTTTATTATTTAGTCGAAGTCGAACCGTAAGGCGCGTAGCTCCCTAACAAGCGTCGAAACTAAGTTCGTCGTTAAAAAAAAAATTTGTTATTTAGTCGACGTCGTCCGTAAGGCACGTAGGTCACTAACGAGCGTCGATACTAACATCGTCGTTAAAATATATTTTTTTTATTATTTAATCAAAATCGAACCGTAAGGCGCGTAGGTCCCTAACGAGCGTCGAAACTAAGTTCGTCGTTAAAATAATTTTTTTTTGTTATTTAGTCGATGTCGTCCGTAAGGCGCGTAGGTCCCTAACGAGCGACGAAACTAAGATCGTCGTTAAAATATAATTTTTTTTTTATTATTTAGTCCATGTCGAATCGTAAGGCGCGTAGGTCCCTTAGGAGCGTCGAAACTAATATATTAAATATATATTAAACGGCTTCAAACGCAGCACGCTGTTTATATAGTTTTTAATTAATATATTAAATATATATTTAAATAATAATAACTATTATTTAAATAATAATAACTAACGTACCTAAAGAGCAGATCACGAATCCGCGTAACCCTCTCCTTGGAGTTCACGTGGTCCCAATAACGGCTCTCCGCAATCACAGCCCAAAACCCTAAAAGTGTGGGTTTATCAGCCATTACCAACCTCTGTTTACACGAATGTTTATTAAACGTTAAATTAATATTAAGTCTTAAATGTTATATATTAAAATAATAATAATAACAATACAAAATTTGTGTTAAACGTACCCTCGTATATAGATCCCTAGTGATCTCAGCCTCCGTGTATAAACCGCTATGCACCGCAAACTCTACAAGCGACATAGAAAGCGCCTGGCCGGCCATGCGAAAAGAAACTTCGGGCGGAGGGGGGGCTGGGCCGGGTCCATAACCTGCTCTGGCCGACGAGGATGAAACTCGAATGACAACAGAAACTCAACAAGTATCTCCCTGTAGGTCGGCATATACGATAGCTCAAAAAGTCGATCCCACGGTGAACCACGGGGAATAAACTCCCGCGCCCAATCTTCAGCCGTGAGGGACCAGAGGGTTTTCCAACAAACCGCAAAGTGGGCACCGACATGCATCTTCCGAAGCTTCTCGCAACGGAGAGCTGCTTCAGACTCCGGAAGAATCTCCAAGTACGGGTAATTCTCGAGAGGATCCGGCAGGTCACGCTCCTGCTGTGGCTGCTCCGACTGATCCTCTTGATTGAATTGTTCTAGCTCTATTTCATCGTCCATCATCCTCGTCCTAAAAACCAAAAATTTATCAGAACCTCGTATTAAGAGTAAAATAGGAAGTTTCTTGGTCCGAACGCAGCCGCAAATGGCAGCAATTTTGCAGCCGTTTAAACGCCCGTTTATAGCAGAAACACAGCCGCAAACGACTGTGAAATCGTTGCCGTTTACGACTGTGTTTGCAACCGTAAACAGGACTTTAAACGGCTGCGTTGCAAACGGCTGCGAAATCACTTTGTCCTGATCGTTTTGGTGCCCGTCTCCACTCATTTTCTTACAATCTGGTATTCAATTCATAGAAACTACAAAGTAAATTTAAGAAAAACAAAACGATTTCAAAACATTTGTTCAGACTGCAGAGCATTATCTCAAAACCCTAGCTATCAAAAGTCAGTATAAATTCAGTTCCAGAAATGTATAAAGAAAGCTAAACCCTAGCAACCAAACGAACATTGTAACGCAATGCGCAGCCGTTTAGTAAGTCACGTTTTGTTGAGTTAATTTAAATAAACATGTTAGCATTATTTACTTCCCTTGTGTTCACAAATGGCTAACTCAAGCACATATGTAATGCAACAAGAATTTCACAACCTCTCATACTCGTGTTAAAATTAACGAAAGTATGAATTCTGGAGTATTAGACTAAGCTAAGAACTCTATTGCGTTCCCAGCCAAGATCTACTCCACGCATAGATTTGTAACAAATCGACTACAGATTAAAATCTGTTACGTCAAAACGCGTGTCAATCCAAAATGTATTAATGAAAGTATGATTTATAAGTGATTCTCAAAGATTATTGTTATTTTATTAATTTATCCTTTCAAACATGACAATTCCGGTGGTTATTCTATATATAAAGTGTTAATGGAAGTATGAAACAAAAATATGTAGGTAAAAGAATATGATGATGAAGGTCTGTAGATCAGCTGAAATGTATAATACCTAATAAACCTCATGTTTTAGTTAACAAATTACTTACGAATATATTTTCTTTTTCTGAATAAAAAGAAACATAAAAGGTTTTGAGTTTTCAACTTGTTCATTTTCTAGCGTTTTTAATTATTTCACTCCTATAATCACATCTATGATCCTTCGATATGCATTATTCAAATTAAAGAGCATTCAAATCAGAAACGATTCATCTAATACAATGCTTTAAACTCCTAACTACCACAATAACTGATAATAACATAAGGGTGTGCCTATTGGCACACTAAAGTGCCCATTGGCACACCAAACCCTAGCAAAATTAGGGTTTATCTACGCAGCGTATTGACCTATACGATGTGTAGATAAACCATGGATCTCAGTGCCTAATAACCAATCATTGCATAGAAAACAAGGTTTATATACGCTGCGAATAGATCAATACGCAGCGTATATAAACCATCTGAAAATTTGGGGTCATTTTGGTGGGTTTGAAGCATTAGATTTTTACAAGGTTTATATACGCTGCATATAGGTCTATACTCAGCGTATATAAAGGGTGGTAAAATTATTTTTAACCCCAAACCTGTGGTAATTTTATCTTTTTAACCCTTATAGTTTATATACGCTGCGTATAGACCTAGACGCAGCGTATATAAAGGTCTGAAAATGTCATTTATACCCTTGTATTGAGGCTATACGAAGCCAAATACAAGGGTAGTTGTGTCATTTTTGTCGCATACGCTGCGTAGGGATCTATACGCAGCGTATATAAAGCTCCATTTTTTGTATTTTTTTGTGTATTCCTTTGTTTATTTATAAAAAAAAATTAACACCCGATACCATACGATATAACACTCGTATAGGCCTATATGTGTGATATAGGTCCCGTATTGACCTCGTATAAGCCTATAAGTGTGATATCGTATCTTATAGGTGTGATTTAGATCCCGTATTGACCTCGTATAACCCTATAAGTGTGATATCGTATCGTATAGGTGTGGTTTAGGTCCGTATTAACCTCGTGTAAGCCTATAAGTGTGATATCGTATCGTATAGCGTCGTATAAGTCACGTATTGACCTCGTATAAGCCTATAAGTGTGATATCATATCGTATAGGTGTAGTATAGGTCACGTATTGACTTCGTATAAGCCTATAAGTGTGATATCGTATCGTATAGCGCCGTATAGGTCACGTATTGACCTCGTATAAGCCTATAAGTATGATATCGTATCGTATAGGTGTGGTTTAGGTCCCGTATTGACCTCGTATAAGCCTATAAGTGTGATATCGTATCGTATAGATGTAGTATAGGTCACGTATTGACCTTGTATAAGCCTATAAGTGTGATATCGTATCGTATAACGTAGTATACGTCCCGTATAAAACTCGTATAAGCCTATAAGTGTGCTATCGTATCGTATAGGTGTGGTTTAGGTCCCGTATTGACCTCGTATAAGCCTATAAGTGTGATATCGTATCGTATAGCGTCGTATAGGTCACGTATTGACCTCGTATAAGACTATAAGTGTGATATCGTATCGTATAGGTCACGTATTGACCTCGTATAAGCCTATAAGTGTGATATCGTATCGTATAGCGTCATATAGGTCAACACGGGACCTATACTACGTTATACAATATGATATCACACTTATAGGCTTATACGAGGTCAATACGTGACATATACTACATCTATACGATACGATATCACACTTATAGGCTTATACGAGGTCAATACGGGACCTAAATCACACATATAGGCCTATACAGGAGTTATATCGTATCGTATAGTATCGTATCGGGTGTTAATTTTCTTTTTTTTATAAATAAACAAAGGAATACACAAAAAAATACAAAAATGGAGCTTTATAGACGCTGCGTATAGAACCCTACGCAGCGTATGAGACAAAAATGACAAAACTACCCTTGCATTTGGCTTCATATAGCCTCAAAACAAGGGTATAAAGGACATTTTCTGACCTTTATATACGCTACGTATAGGTCTATACGCAGCGTATATAAAGGGTGGTAAAATTATTTTTAACCCCAAACCTGTGGTAATTTTATATTTTTAACCCTTATAGTTTATATACGCTGCGTATAGACCTATACGCAACGTATATAAAGGTCTGAAAATGTCATTTATACCCTTGTATTGAGGCTATACGAAGCCAAATACAAGGGTAGTTATGTCATTTTTGTCTTATACGCTGCGTAGGGATCCATACGCAGCGTATATAAAGCTCCATTTTTTTTATTTTGTTGTGTATTCCTTTGTTTATTTATAAAAAAAGAAATTTGACACCCGATACGATACGATATAACACCCGTATAGGCCTATATGTGTGATTTAGGTCCCGTATTGACCTCGTGTAAACCTATAAGTGTGATATCGTATCGTATAGGTGTGATTTAGATCCCGTATTGACCTCGTATAACTCTATAAGTGTGATATCGTATCGTATAGGTGTGGTTTAGGTCCCGTATTGACCTCGTATAAGCCTATAAGTGTGATATCGTATCGTATAGCGTCGTATAAGTCACGTATTGACCTCGTATAAGCCTTTAAGTGTGATATCATATCGTATAGGTGTAGTATAGGTCACATATTGACTTCGTATAAGCCTATAAGTGTGATATCATATCGTATAGCGTCGTATAGGTCACGTATTGACCTCGTATAAGCCTATAAGTATGATATCGTATCGTATAGGTGTGGTTTAGGTCCCGTGTTGACCTCGTATAAGACTATAAGTGTGATATCGTATCGTATAGATGTAGTATAGGTCACGTATTGACCTCGTATAAGCCTATAAGTAAGATATCATATCGTATAACGTAGTATACGTCCCGTATTGAACTCGTATAAGCCTATAAGTGTGATATCGTATCGTATAGGGGTGGTTTAGGTCCCGTATTGACCTCGTATAAGCCTATAAGTGTGATATCGTATCGTATAGCGTCGTATAGGTCATGTATTGACCTCGTATAAGCCTATAAGTGTGATATCGTATCGTATAGCGTCGTATAGGTCACGTATTGACCTCGTAGAAGCCTATAAGTGTGATATTGTATCGTATAGCATCATATAGGTCAATACGGGACCTATACTACGTTATACAATACGATATCACACTTATAGGCTTATACGAGGTCAATACGTGACCTATACTACATCTATACGATACGATATCACACTTATAGGCTTATACGAGGTCAATACGGGACCTAAATCACACATATAGGCCTATACGGGTGTTATATCGTATCGTATAGTATCGTATCGGGTGTTAATTTTCTTTTTTTATAAATAAACAAAGGAATACACAAAAAAATACAAAAATGGAGCTTTATATATGCTACGTATAGATCCCTACGCAGCGTATGAGACAAAAATGACACTACTACCCTTGCATTTGGCTTCGTACAGCCTCAAAACGAGGGTATAAAGGACATTTTCTGACCTTTATATACGCTGCGTATAGGTCTATACTCAGCGTATATAAAGGGTGGTAAAATTATTTTTAACCCCAAACCTGTGGTAATCTTATCTTTTTAACCCTTATAGTTTATATACGCTGCGTATAAACCTATACGCAGCGTATATAATGGTCTGAAAATGTCATTTACCCTTGTATTGAGGCTATACGAAGCCAAATACAAGGGTAGTTGTGTCATTTTTGTCTCATACGCTGCGTAGGGATCTATACACAGCGTATATAAAGCTCCATTTTTTGTATTTTTTTTGTGTATTCCTTTGTTTATTTATAAAAAAAAATTAGCACCCGATACGATACGATATAACACCCGTATAGGCCTATATGTGTGATTTAGGTCCCGTATTGACCTCGTATAAGCCTATAAGTGTGATATCGTATCGTATAGGTGTGATTTAGATCCCGTATTGACCTCGTATAACCCTATAAGTGTGATATCGTATCGTATAGGTGTGGTTTAGGTCCCGTATTGACCTCGTATAAGCCTATAAGTGTGATATCGTATCGTATAGCGTCGTATAAGTCACGTATTGACCTCGTATAAGCCTATAAGTGTGATATCATATCGTATCGTATATCACACTTATAGGCTTATATGAGGTCAATACGATATCACACTTATCGTATCGTGTTGCATCGTATCGTATAGTGTATAGTATAAGTATCGTATAGGGGATGTATTTACCAATAATATTGTTTTTTTATAAATAATTTTCTTTTTAAATTTTTATAATTCATAATAGTTGTATTATTTTAAATTTTTATATTTGTATTATTTACCAATAATATTGTTTTTTTTATAAATAATTTTCTTTTTTTATAAATAAACAAAGGAATACATAAAAAATACAAAAATTGAGCTTTATATACGCTGCGTATAGGTCCCTACGCAGCGTATATAAACCCTTGTGTTCTGTGCAATGATTACTGATAAGGCTCTGAAATCCATGGTTTATATACGCTGAGTATAGGTCTATACACAGCGTATACGCTGCGTATAGACCTAGTGCAGATAGATAAACTGGGTGTGCAGATAGTTATGGCCTAACATAAATAACTACTAACTACTACTCTAACAATTTAAAAACAATTTCAAAACCCTAGCTATTACAATCCTGCATCCATTCAGTAGCTAAACCCTAATAAGTATCGTAAATCACCAGATTGATGAATCTAAAAGGTAGAGATCAAACCAAATACACCCCCTAATTTACTATAAACCCTAATTTACCTAAAAAAACAACTGATTAAATAAAAAAAAATCAAAATTAGTGGAAATAGGGTGAATAAATACCTGGTTTACACTTCAGTTTCGTGTCGTATACGGTCGCCTATGCGTAATCGCCTTCGTATGTGTGTGTTTTTTATTTGCGGAAGAACATACCAGCATAGGGATTCTCTGATTTAAATCAAGATCTATAAGTTGCGTATAGATCCATGCGGATCATAGACAACAGTCAAACAAGTAGTTTGACTTGACAAAATTACCATTTTGCCCTTGTGTTGAGGCTATACGAAGCCGGATACAAGGGTAAAAAGGTCATTTTATGACCTTTATATACGCTGCGTATGGCTCTATAGGCAGCGTATATAAAGGTCAAAAAATGACCTTTATACCCTTCTCTACAGCCTATACGAAGCCTGGATACAAGGGTATAAAGGTCATTTTTTGACCTTTATATACGCTGCATATAGAGCCATACGCAGCGTATATAAAGGTCATAAAATGACCTTTTTACCCTTGTATTCAGCTTCGTATAGCCTCAACACAAGGGCAAAACAGTAATTTAACATATTTTAATTGTGAAAGTTTGATTTGGGGGGAATTTGTCCGCCTTTATATACGCATCGTATGGCTCTATACGATGCGTATATAAAGTGTCATTTTACCGTTTTACCCTTGTGCTGAGGCTATACGAAGCCAAACACAGGGGTAGTTTTGTCATTTTCGTCTCATACGCTGCGTAGGGGTCTATACGCAGCGTATATAAAGGTCCATTTTTTGTATTTTTTGTGTATTCCTTTGTTTATTTATAAAAATAAGAAAATTAATTGTGTGTATTTTGGGGTATTTCCAAGTTTATTTATCTAGAAAACAATATTATTTGGTAAATAATAGAAATATAAATTATAAAAGTTAAAAATAATACAAATATTATGAATTATAAAAATTAAAAATAATACAAATATTATGAATTATAAAAATTAAAAATGATACAAATATTATGAATTATAAAAATTAAAAAGGATACAAATTTTATAAATAATAAAAAATCTACAAATAACAAAAATACAAGTTTCCGCTTAATCTTCGATAAGATTTAAACTCGGGTCTTTGCCTTTGTCTTCGTCTGAGTCTGATTTAGGATTGATTATCTCGTAGTAGTGCTGTAACCGCGATCTATACATTTCTTCCCACCGTTTCGCAGCTATTGTTCAATGTGTCGACCACAATGGGCTCAGTGTAGGCATGGGGTAGTCTCTTTCCAACTTAGCATGTATGAAGTTCCCCCATAAACATGTACGAGCGTTATCGCTTGAGGTTGTGGATCTAGTGGGGCATCCGTTAATGGGAAGAAGGTAGAGCTCCCTTCGATGCTTAGCACGTGGAGGACAATATTATACCTTTGCGCTACGAGAAGCCCTACGTGGGGCATTTCCATCCGGTGACTTCGATCGCACCCTTTCACTGAATGCCATTCGATGTTGTTACGTATTCGTTTAAAGTCTCCTTCGTCATATCTTTCGAATACATGCTTCCATAGCGGCTCGTTATGGTCAATCTCTAGTAGTAAATCACTTCGAATACGGGGCCATACGTATTCCTCAAAACCTAACCCGACAGCCACAAACTTGTACCCACAATGACCGTCTGGGGTCACATCTTGTATACGTGATATGTAAGAGTGAAACTCTGATGGAATTTGATCCTTAAACCTCATAATGGTTAACAAGTCCTCGCCCCCTTTATTAATGGAAAACCATGATCATCTCGCGTCTCCTTCTTTTTAGAACTCGTTGAACTTTTTTGTTGCATTTTAGGTTTTTCAGACTTTACAACCGAACCAGTTCCACAAGAGCCCTCTGACGGTACGTATGAGCTATGTCGGGGTAAATCATACCTATGTTTTGGGGAAGCGGTATATACGTTGTTGTCCTCACCATAGGAGCTGTTTCTCACAGCTTCGTCTAACCTCGCAGCTTCATCTAGCCTTTGTTGTACTTTCTTTGATGTAGGCCGACCGCGAGTATTTTTCTGGATGATCGGTGGTTTCTTAGTTGATGATTTCAGGGTTAAGACCACTTTTATCTTTGAAAGCAAACTTTTTTTCTGATCGGGGGAGTGCGACTCTAATTGTTGCCGCACATTACTGAGCTCTGCTACAACATCGACTTCCTCGTCTACCAGTTTACATGGTAGTAAGTCAAGCTTACACCAGAATACATCTACATCGTCGAGTTGTATCTTACGCTCTGCACAGTTAAGTCAATACGGTGTGAGAAACAGCTAAATCGACTAAATAACAAAAGGTTTGTAGGTTTAATACTTTTTACCTGTACTTTTGTAGTTTTCCAGCCTACAAGCACATGGCAACCCACAACTAAGCCACATATGGCAACCACATGATGAGTTAAGTTTCCGCAACACCTCCAGCTTCCTCGTTAGCTCTCCTTCCAGCAAATCAAGTGTTGTATGGGAAACCTTTCCACGTAGGTTGTCCAACAGTGGGTTTCTGTGGTGGTTCATCGTTTTTTCGATGTTGTCGGTGAAACTTTTTTGTATTTCCCCGTACTGAGTTTCAACTATATCAATGACGCATCTTGCTATTCGCTCCAATGAACTCCCGCGTGTAACGTATCTTTTTAAATTTGTGTGTTGGCTCTCAACTCTATTGGTGGTGTGATGACCAAAGTTGCGACACTTATTGGTCCACGCACAAACGAACATTTCTTTATAGTCTTTGATCCAGTTTCCGTAGACATAATTATAGACCCCTGCAAAAATAAAATAAAATAATGAAATGTAAAAGCGTGTGTAAAATATAATAGATTGGGTGAGTTGTTTATTGAAGGAACACTTACTTTCTCGGTTGGCAACCACGAGTCAGTTATACAATTTCTCCAAGTTGTACTTGTACATGGGCTCTGAAGCAGACTCGGACACTCTCCGCCAGTACGACAGAAATTTCTCCCAATCTAATTTATTGAACCCTTGCTTGCAATGTTTACATATATTTTGTTCGATGTGAAACCGGCATAGAAACCTAGACGCTTTCGGGAATACTTTAGCACACGCGTTTGTTAGGGCTAGCTCTCTATCCGTGACTAACACACGTGGCATTATACAAACTGATTTGGGCCTCTTGAAGGTGGTTTTTCCACGGATGTGGACACGGGGCCGTGCCCACTGGACACGGGGCCGTGCCCGAGCTTCTGTTCAGCCTATAAATAGGAGTGCTTGGCTCAAGCTCAAACCATCCCTTGGCACACCACCTCTCTCACACTTCACCCACCACCCACCACCACCATAACACCATCATCCACCACCATCATCCATTGTCCATCGTAGAGTGTGTGAGTCGTCTCGGGATCCAAGATTGATCGTAAGAGTTCTTGACAATCAAGGCCATGTTTGCCTAAGTCTCTTACATCACTTGGTGAAGACAAAGTGTCTAGTGTAATACTTTTTATTTCTAATCTTTTGCACTTTTTATTTGGTTTTGTATTAATGACTTTAATAACTAGTTACTTATGTTGAAGGTGATCTTTCCTTATCATTTGTCCGTGGTGTCTTGGCATTATTTTACTGTCTATATAAAATAAAATATTTTCACCGTTCATATCTCCACGTCTATATGGAGGTATGTTGGCTACCTGGTCGGGGGTTAAGGGAACGGTTTGGTAAAGGTCTTGCCATTGTTCAGCTTTTAGAGGTCCTGCAATGGACCTGGGTCAAATTTAGTAGGACCTCCTTCAATGCTTCACGGTATTGGATGGCGGGGGTCCAAACTCTTTAACCCCCTCATAAGTTAACTACTATTAATACTATAACCCGGCTATTTAGGACTGTATCCCTGCTGACTCAGACTACTTAGTCGAGGGTAACGTCACCTCCAAAAGAGGGGCCTACCATAATATTGCATTAATAACTTAATTAATTATCTTCCAATAATCCACCCTTTTAGGATTGTATCCTTGCTGACTCAAACTACTGGGGTGAGGGTAACGTCACCTTCAAAAGAGGGGCCTACTACAATAACTAAGATAATCTCTTAATTATGTGCAAAAGTGCGGAAATAATCAAAGGTTACACTAGATACGAGTCGGAACCAAGTGATTCATCTTGTCTATCTGTTTTTCTTTTTATTTTACTTTTCAGCATTTTAGTTAGTTTTTATTTTTCTTAGTTTAAAAACCTTTTTCTAAACTTTTTATTTTGATTAGACGTTGAGGATAAACCGGTATTAAAAGCTCTTGTGTCCTTGGACGACCTCGGTATCTTACCAACACTATACTATGCTCACGATGGGTGCACTTGCCCATATGTGTGTTTAGTGTTAGTAAAATATCGTGTTTTATAAATTTAAAACGTGGCTAAAATAAGTGTTAAAGGGGCTTAAAATATACACCTAATATATATAACACTTCACACGCATCAAGTTTTTGGCGCCGCTGCCGGGGACACAAGGATTTTAAGAAAGTTAGGAATCAGCGGCCTAATCGTTTTCTTATTTTTCATTTTTTTTTTTTTTTTGGATTTTTTTTTAATTTTTCAGCTTCTGCAGAACTCAGCACGGGCCGTGCCCGCTGAACACGCCCCGTGCCCAATCATTGGAACTGGCAATCCTGTTTTAAGTCAGACAGTAAGCTGAACACGGGGCCGTGCCCACTCAACACGCCCCCGTGCCCAAGTTTCAGTTACTGAAAACAGAACCGTAAGATCCTGACGGTTGGTAATTTCTGACACAAACATGAGTGATACTGATACTTTTTACTTTCGGCACTCTTATGGTACTATGTGGTGTCAATTATGTGGTGGTAACCATAAAGAATTAGAATGCTTTTTTCTAAATTATAAACCCCACTATATAGACCCATCATTTCCTAGTATCCTTAAGAGGGGCGAAAGTAAAAATAATCCCTATCGCTCCCTCGAATGCGCCCAACCGGATATTCTAGGAGAAATGCTTCTCGACGAATTATTTCAACTAGAAGATCTAATTTTTAATTGGTTAGAAGAACTTAGGGGAGACCTCAAAAATCTTCTCCAAGACGATAACCAAGAAGAAAGGATGGAAACGCATTCAAACAACTTCATTGTTTCCAATGATACTTCTAGCTCTAGTGAGGACTTGAGCGATAGTCGTCCCTGTGTCGATTGTGCCATGAATGTTCTGGCTGCAACGCAATTTTCCCTGTTGCAAAAGCAAACCCTGTTGGCAATGCTATTGTGCCTGCTGCTGCTAACCCTCCTACTCCAGAGAACACCAAAAAGTCGTATACTAGGATTCACCCAGGTGTGCTACTTGTAACTATCATCACCCGGCCAACTCTGATTGCCGTCTGTGTACCAACTGCAATCGCTATGGTCACTCAACTCCTTACTGCCGTCAAGCCAATCAGGTGCAGCAAGCCCTACCATCTCAGCCAGCTCAACCAGCTCAGCAGAATCCCAAACCAGCAAACAATGTGAAAGCCTGCTACAAGTGTAGAGACACCACTCATCTTCATCCCTAGTGTCCCCAGCTGAACCAGGAGCAACCGCAAGCTGCTCGAGGACGAGCGTTCAACATCAATGCAAACCAGGCTCGTAACGACAATGACGTCGTTAATGGTACGTTTCTAGCTAATAATCTTTACGCTTTGATACTTTTTGATACTGGTGCCGATAGAAGCTTTGTGTTCGTAGAATTTGAATCTTTGTTAAACTGTGCACGCTCTAAACTACCTAAGTCGTTCTCTGTTGAGATTGCCGATGGTAAGTCTATTCAAGTTGATTCTATCCTCCGTGATTGTTCCCTGACTCTCAACGATCACGTTTTCACTATTGATCTCATACCCATGCAATTGGGTAGCTTCGATATCATAATCGGCATGGATTGGTTATGTAAGAACCATGCTGAGATCGCTTGTCACGAGAAGTACGTTCGTTTACCTCTTCCATCTAGTGATACTTTGCACGTCTATGGAGACCGACCTTCTAGAGGACTGAAGTTGATGTCATGCACTCAAGCGAATAAATGCTTACCTAAATAGTACTTTGCTTTCTTGGCCCACATTGTGGAACAAAAAGGCAAGGGAAAGAGCGTAAGCGTTGTTCCAGTAGTGTGTGATTTCCCCGATGTCTTTCCTGAAGATCTTCCTGGTCTTCCTCCTCCTCGATCTGTTGACTTTCATATCGATATTATACCTGGTTTGAATCCTGTTGCCAAAGCTCCTTACCGACTTGCACCCTCTGAGATGCAAGAACTATCTAGCTAACTGCAAGAACTACTCGACAAAGGCTTTATACGTCCAAGTACCTCCCCGTGGGGTGCTCCGGTGTTATTCGTCAAGAAGAAAGATGGTATCGACTACCGTGAACTTAACAAACTCACCATTAAGAATCGCTATCCTCTCCCTCGTATCGATGATCTATTCGACCAACTACAAGGCGCAAGTTGTTTCTCTAAAATCGACCTCCGATCTGGCTACCATCAGCTCCGTTTTCTTGAAGAAGATATCCCCAAAACCGCTTTTCGCCCCCGTTATGGGCACTACGAGTTCGTGGTTATGCCTTTTGGTCTGACCAACGCACCCGCTGTGTTCATGGATCTTATGAATCGTGTTTGTAAACCTTACTTGGATCGTTTTGTGATAGTCTTTATTGATGATATTCTTATTTATTCGAAAACTCGAGCTGATCATGAATGACATTTACGAATCATGTTAGAACTTTTACGTGGTGAATGCTTATACGCAAAATTTTCTAAGTGTGAATTTTGGATTGATGAAGTACAATTTCTCGGGCACGTTGTTAGTAAACAAGGAATTCATGTTGACCCTTCTAAAATCGAAGCTGTAAAGAATTAGAGTACGCCTAAATCTGCATCTGAGATTCGTTCCTTCTTGGGATTGGCGGGTTATTACCGTCGATTCATCTTGGACTTTTCAAAGATCACCGTTCCTCTTACTTCCTTGACTTAGAAAGAGAAACCTTTTGCTTGGGGTCCCAAGTAAGAGGAATCCTTTCAAACTCTTAAGAATCTGCTTTGTAAAGCTCCTGTACTTGCGCTCCCTGATGGGAATGATGATTTTGTGGTGTATTGTGATGCCTTGAACCGTGGCCTAGGCTGTGTGCTCATGCAATGGGACAGAGTCATCGCTTATGCCTCACTATAACTCAAAATACATGAGAAAAACTATACTACCCATGATTTAGAGCTTGGCATAGTTGTTTTTGCGTTAAAGATTTGGCGACTAACGTGTGCGTGTATATACATATTTTTATAATGAAATTACACACGATTTGGTTTTAAATTTATAAAAGTGAGTTATACTTCAACATCAAAACACACACGAAAGAGGCAAGTGTACCCCGTCATATATGTAGTAAAGTATCGGTAAGAACCAAGTATCGATCCAAGGAAGTGGGCGGAGGAATAATACTAGACCTTTGTCATTAAATCAACGGAAGAAGGATAAGTTGTTTGATTTTATAAAAACTAAAGTAAGCATAAACAAATACTAATAAGAACATAATAGACTTCAAATATGAAAATAGATAAATAGCCTTGCTTTATACACAACCAAAGCATGTCAACTAAGTCGGTTTTGTCACTAGAAACATTTGGTCCATTCTCTATTTTCAAGACAATTAGTATCCCTTTCGGGAATCCTAACATGACAATCATTCGGAAAGCTAAAACGATAAACACACTTTAACCACCTAAAATTGTTCTTTAACGTGAAATTGATAAATGTCTACGAAAATCTCTTAAAAATAAGTTAGTCATCCGTTAGGATTTTTCTAACCTCACTTAATCATGGAAAGTGACACCGATAAACACAATGCAACCACCAAGACAAGCATAAACTAGATTAAATCACAACCGAGTTCATTTTATGAATCTTGCATATAAATTCACCAAGATAGCAATTTTGGCCTAAACTACTAACTAAGCTAACAATTCATGGCAAGAATTCATAACAACACCATTTAACCCGTTAAGGTCCTTACGTGACGGAAAGCTTTCTTGATTAACAATAATTACATTTTATTAAACCACTAACCATTTCTAGTATCATGGTGCACACATTTTAAACAAGTTAAATAAGTTAAGCATGTTCAAAGTTTACTAATACATGATTAATTAAGCTTCATCTTTCAACTATCTCAACTAACCAAATACTAATCATCCAACATAATTACTTATAATCAAGAAATCAACATCAATAACAAGGTTGCAAACTAATCATCAAAGATTAACATAGAAAATACTTCCAAGTGTCATTACAAACAAAATTAACATACTAATGGTTATAATTAAGCAAGGGATTGTAATGTTTTTGCCCGAAGGCTACAATAATACATAAACATTAATCTAAATGCTTGAAACATTAACAAAATTATGGAAAGATTAGAAAACCAAACCATAAACAAGCACTAGATTAAGAATCCGGAAGATAACGGAGCTAATCGGCACAATGTGGCTTGAATCCGGGTGAAAGCTAATGCCTCCGGAGCCTGAAAATCGCCTGAAGAGCTCCCAAAATATCCAGAGTTCCGAACAGAATGTTTCTGCATGTTTTTTATAACATTTTGCAATCGCACGGTCATGCCAATAAAGTGCACGACCGTTCACTTTTCGAATTATTGGAGTTACTGTTCACCATACCGTATGACATCATCAGATCTTGACCAGTCTTCGATCACGCAGGACCGTTCCGTTGGTGGCACGATCATGCATCTGCGGGTTAAGGTTGCATGTGCAGCTGCACTGGTGGTGCAGTTCCGGGCTGGGCTTGGTCATCGGGGTTGCACGGGAGTGCCTCCATTCGCACGATCGTTCCTATCCGAGAAAGGCTTGCACTCCGGATCGCACTGGCGTGCACTGCCGGTCTAGGCTATGTTGTTGGATCCGCACGGTCATTCCATGCGTTGCACGATCGTGCCAATCGCCCAGGTTAGAATTTCCACAGAATGTTCGCAGCTTTGTCGTTTCGTCCGGAAAGTCCTCGTTTTCACTATCATCTTGTCTGGCATGCTGTTTTAGGCCTGTAAACAAAAGTATACATGATTAAGTATCCGATTCACGGTTTTACATCCGAAAACACATAAAATGGGGATAAAATGGGGGACTAAAATATGTGTAAATTGGTGAATATCAGCGACACTACCTATAGGGTACCAAGTGTGTGGTTTTCACTGACGATAAGAGCCTGCAGCACATCTTTAACCAGAAGGAACTGAACATGCGTTAGCGACGATGGGTGGAGTTACTTAACGACTATGACTGCGAGTTCACTACCATCCTGGTAAGGCGAATGTCGTGGTCGACGCTCTTAGTCGTAAGACTCATGTTAGTAGCATTCTCTGTGCTCAGATCACTAGCGATCTTCATGCTTGTTTCCGTGAAGCTCAGTACTCGTCAGTCAATGAAGGTAGTCTAAACGTTGAAATACGAGGTGCGTTGACTGATCAACTTGAAACGAAGTCTGATGGACTTCAATACTATCTCAATCGCATCTGGGTGCCAGATCGTGACAATCTTTGTCAAATCATTATGAATGAGGCTCACAAATCCCGATACTCTATTCATCCTGGTGCTGATAAGATGTACCATGACTTACGTATAACTTATTGGTGGCCTCGTATGAAAAGGGATATCGACGCGTACGTCTTGAAGTGCCTTACTTGCTCAAAGGTTAAAGCCGAACATCAACGTCCTTCAGGTCTTCTTGAACAACCCGAAATCCCTGTTTGGAAATGGGATAGTATCGCTATGGACTTTATAACTAAACTACCTCGAACACCTGCCGGTCATGATAGTATATGGGTTATCATTGACCGCTTGACCAAATCTGCCCACTTTCTTCCTATTCATGAAGATTTCAAAGTGGAGAAACTTGCTCGAATCTACACCGATGAAATCATATGTCGTCATGGTATACCTATTGACATAATCTCTGACCGTGATGGTCGTTTTACTTCACGTCTTTGGCAAACTTTTCAGTCCGCTATGGGTTCTCACTTGAATCTTAGTACAGCCTTTCATCCTCAAACGGATGGACAGACTGAATGCACTATTCAAACCCTATATGATTCATTCGTGTGTCATCGACTTTGGTGGTAATTAGGATGTACATTTACCATTGATCGAGTTCTCGTACAACAACAGCTATCATTCCAGTATTCAGATGGCTCATTTCGAAGCTTTATACGGTCGCAAGTGCTGGTCTCCTCTCAGTTGGCATGAGATTGGTGACAAGCAACTTACAGGCCCTGAAATTATTCAAGAGACGATAGATAAGATTCTTCAAATCCGCGATAACTTGATCAAGGCTAGGAGCAAACAAAAGAATTATGCTAACAAAAGGCGTAAGCCTCTATAGTTCAATGTTGGAGATCATGTTCTGCTCAAAGTATCTCCGTGGAAAGGAGTTATACGTTTTGGTAAAAAGGGAAAGCTTGCTCCTCGCTATGTGGGTCCTTTCAAGATTCTCGAAAGGATTGGCAAGGTGGCTTGCCGACTCGATTTGCCTCAAGAGCTTAGCAATGTACATCCAACGTTCCACGTATCTAATCTTCGGAAGTGCTTAGCCGACGAGGAACTTCAGGTTCCCATCGAAGACTTGCAAATAAACGAGACTCTTCATTTTGTGGAGAAACCGGTCGAAATCATGGACCGAGGAACCAAGCGGTTGAGGAGCAGCAAAATTTCCATAGTTAAGGTGAGATGGGAAGGAAAGCATGGCGCCAAATTCACTTGGGAACTCGAGAGTGAGATGAAAACCAAATATCCACAGCTCTTCGGGCAGTCTTCCTTTTAGATTTCGAGGATGAAATCTCCAAAAGGAGGGGAGACTGTAACGCCCTGCGTTTCGAAACTTTTGTCTTTTGGCAAGTCTCGTCCCTGTAATACTTAATAATACTTATTTGAATCTTAAACTATGTTGAACTATATGAAACTTTTACTCTACGATGCTTTTGTGATACTTTATGCATGAATCTAGACTCTTGTGATACTTGACTCTTATGAAACTAGACTCTTGTGATACTTTGAAACTCGACAATTTGATTCTTTATTGAACGAGAAACTTTGATACTTTATGGATACTTGTTGAACGAGAAACTGATACTTATTGTATGATAAACTAGCTTGAACGCAAACTTAAGACACGGAAACTTTTGTGTTAATTATAAAATTATACAATGTAATGGTTACTCACAATAATACGCAACGCAACGCTTAATCTAGCTCGCAAAACGAACCAAAGTCGGAAAACTAGCAAACGGGTCTCGGTTGTCCGAATGGACATCCGATCGAATGACCATCCGATCGGATGACCATCCGATCGGATGACCATTTGACCGAATAGCCATCAGACCCATTGCGCACTTACACCGTCTTAGCTGTCAACATCAGCTATAAATAGGCCCCTTGTGCTCTCATTCACACCTTTCACTCTCTATCATCCGACCACACGCACTCTCAGTCATTTTAAGCAAGATTCAAGGCAAATCTTAAGTATTCTTCCCCGATTCTTGTACAACTTTCATCATTCATCACTTCTACATAATATTCTTCATTAAAATCACATGAACACTTCAACTTTTTCATGAAAATCAACTGATTTGGGCCTCTTGAAGGTGGTTTCTCCTCAGATGTTGGTACAAACTGATGTGGAGCACCATGTAACCAAGATCGGCCTAAGATCTAACAGATTTTCACATCTTTTAAACGAAATCTAAGGAAATCTCACACTTTTACATCAGATCTGACGGAGTTTCATACGTTTCCGGCTCAGATCTGATGAACATCATGTTTTACAACCTATTTTCGGACTGCTCTTCAATTTTGATACGAAACAGTGGTGGAATCGGACTCAAACAGGCTATTGACTCGTTCCTTAGTCAAAAGCCAGCTTGAAAACTGATTTTCACCGGAAAACGGACCGATTGACGGGTCCAAACATGAAACCTCACCATAAACAGTTCGTCGGTTCGAGAAGGGGTGGTTCCCATGTCACACCCCCAAAATCCACAAGAGGAGTATCACCGCAGGAGGCGTGACATGACCAGGATCAAGCCACCAATCATATTGAACAATGTATTAAAGTAAATATAAAACCAACCACCATATAATTGGTGTCCAAAAGAAATTAACCAAGTTCATGTTATCAACGAAAGCATAAAGTTTAAAACCAAAATATAAGTTTAAAAGTTCAAATGTTTAACATGGAACTCAACAGTCCATGTCCCACAACGACTTCTTCCACCTGTGCAAGCTCCATCTAAGCACCTAACGACCTGCAAGGTAGGTAGCAACAAATCAACAACAAAGTTGAGCGAGTTCACAGTTGGTGTTCATTTTAAAGTTGTTCCAAAAACCATAAGTTATCTCGAAAACCATGAGTTAACCATTTCCTTGTTTCCCAAACCATAAACAGTGGGGGCTACCCCATGTTAACCACTTGACCCGTTACCATATTGACCACTGACTGTAGACATGTTTATGTGCCCTGCGTCAATGTCTATCATCATTGACTAAGTGCCCAGATCCATTAGTCCACTCCCGTCCTCTGTGGCACGGTGTGAGGCTTGTCAAACCTAATAGCGCTATTTAACTAATGACCCATTCGCCATTGGCCCGGCAATTAAGTCGATATAAAAATGAGGGACTTCATGATACAGTTTTGTCTAGTAAGTTAAAGGTTGTCCTACCCAAGTAGGACCGAGGTACATATTCTACCCAAGGAGAATATGTAGGTTTCATTTTAGTTCCTTAACCCATTCCCAAACCACCGGGAATCCCATGCCTTGTAGAAAGTGTGAACTCACCTTAGGTTAGCTCGGCAGATAAACGAAAGGTCAATCGAGCTGCTAGAGGTCAACCACGTCCTAACATGGTTACCATTCAAGTCAGGTCTAGGTTCAAGTAGTGCGCATAGGTTTACACACAGACTAACAGGTTACGAAAACACATAGAACACGTTAACAGTCAAGTACACGCATAAGGTTTAACTTGTGCGACATAGATGATTGGGCTATTATGGTTGTGCAGGCCCAATCATCTTGTGCGATCCAAGGAGTGAAGCCCAATATTAACCGGCCCAACCTGTTGTGCGTCTAGCACAGCCTTGTGCGACTCACAATGGGTTGTGCAATCCAAAACATACCCGGCCCAATAACATACGTAACCCAATCATTCACACGGCCCAAACAAATAACAGAAAATCAACTTGTGCGATCCAACTATACTTTTGTGATCCGGAACAGCTTGTGCGATCGGATTTTGGGTTGTTCAGCCCAACAGCATAACATAACCTATTATGTTGGGCGGCCCAACATCTTGTGTGATCAACACAACCTTGTGCGATCCACAAGATGTTGTGCGATTGTGCTTTAGGAGGTTGTACATGGTGCTTTAACTGTTGTACCCTAATATACTTAACTTGTGCGACCGGGTTATGCGATTAGTCTTGTGCGACTAGCCTTGTGCGACCTGTTATAACTTTCCTAATTTCATGCAATCAGTTTACTAATTCCAATTAATTTGCAATATTCAAATAACAGTTTCCAATCATACCATAATCGATCAAACTAGGGTTTTTAACATCAAATTCTTATGAACCCTAATCATATTCAAAACATAAACAATAACTTATACATTAGACTATCAAATCATTGGTTTCAAATCATCATACAACACCTCATGTTCGATCATATCATTGGTCCGAATACACATACATACAGCCGATTATATTACATCCATTCGGTTCTTAATTATCTATATCAACATCAAAGCATTCATCGATCCTTATAATGATCTAACAGAATGTTCATCAAGTATTTTACTAGCATAACACTTTAAACATCAAGCATCAAATAACACATAGTCACTCGTTCAACAAACAATCATATCCAAAATCAAACAATGATATAACACTAACCGGTTAGAAGGTAGAACAAGGATGATCCGAATCAAGAAAGTCTTCGAGGAAGAGGGATGTGGTCGTCGGCTTCAAGAGAGAGAGGAAGAGAGATTTAGGGTTTGCTAAACTTTGTGTGTTTTGGTGAAGTGTAGGATTTATACTAACACCCTAGGTGTTATGCGAGCTAAGAGAGTGGGCCGAACCCTTCATGGGCTGCCCTTGGGTTTCGAGTACAAAGAGTGTGGCCCGAATGAGCTTGTACGATTGGGCTAGTGTTGTGTGACTACATTATATACATACATTACACACATAATCATATAACATAACAAACATTCCATTAAAACCACGTATCACGTAATCACATATTGTTCAAACAAGTTAGATCAAAGTACAACGAAAGGTTTGAAATACGAGTTGTCACATCCCAGCCGGCCGAACGAGCTGGGTTTGGTATGCTTCCGTTGTTTGACTCGTCGTTACATCGTCTCTGTTAACTCGAAACTTAGAAAATTTCACAGAAACAACACTCACTGACCATCTGTCCGAATGGTCATCCGATCGGATGACCATTCGCCCAGATGATCTGATTATCATGACACTTGTTTGTTTTATAGGACACTATGATCACAACGTTTGAGACTTTAACAATTTGCAAACTATACCCACTGTTTGAATGGTCGTCTGTTCGAATGGTCATCCGTCTGGATGACCATCTGATCGAATGGAGTCCATCTGTTCGAATGCTCATCCGACCGGATGACCATCCGTCCGGAGGACCATCCGCTCAAGTATTCTATCAGACACTTTTACTCGATTTTCGCACTGTTCGACACTCTGTTTCTCAACCAAGTCGGCACTTAGAGGACTTATGCTCTGTTCCCCGCATGCAGGCTGATCCAGCGCTCCC
>JARYGA010058430.1:0-46181 GCA_030545235.1 Helianthus tuberosus
GTAATGCAGGTATATCCATGAAGCCTCACCAGTAAATGGATACGCAGATGAAATGCTTGAAGTTTATTAAAGAACGAAACGTGAAGTGTACGCGAATGATCTCATTTATACATTGTGTGCTAATGTTTGAATGTATGTGGTGAGTGCAGGTAGTACGGATCAGGTGATTATCAAGGAATAGAGATCGAAGATCGAGTCACTAGAGAGATTGTACGGGGACGTTGAATGTAAAATGTAGTAAATGTAAGCTATGTTTTTGGTTAACAAATAAGAGGATGACAGACTTTTGATTAAGAATTTAGTTAAAGTTAAAAGTTTAAATCAGTTGAGGTATTTATAATGCAAGAAATTTTATGGTTAGTGTTTCCGCTGCGACTTTATGTCTAATACGAATTAGGGTCTTACAGCTAGGTAGTAACCTCGCCTGTATTCCACCCCCCGAAACCGTAAAACTTGTGTCTGGACTTGTACCCGCCACTACATCCTCAAATATCTGTGACTGGTATATGATGTTAAGGTCATTGAGCGAACCAGGTAGACTAAAAAAAGCATGCCAGATCCAGAGATCCTGTGACGCAACAACCTCTAGAATAATAGTCGGATGTCCATGATCTCCCCTAGTATATTGACCTTGCCAGGCAACTGGGCAATTCTGTCACGGCCAGTGCATGCAATCAATGCTTCTGAGCATTCCTGGGAAACCATGTCTCTGTTCGTGTGCTTGATATAATTTTTGAACGTCGTTTGTGTTCGGTTTCCGCAGGTATCTCTTGCTATACAATTTGACAACCCATTCGTAAAACTTGTGCAAACATAGACGTGCGGTTCTTTCAGACATCCTTATATACTCGTCTAATGCATCGGGTGCGTAACCGTATGCCAGTTGGCGAATGGCCGACGTACATTTTTGTAAATTACTGAAACCCCTTTGCCCCCTAGCGTCGTTTCGTAGTGTAAAAAACGGATCAGACTGGGCCATGTCGCCTGCGATACGTAAAAAAAGTGGACGACTCACGCGGAACCGACGTCGGAAAATCTCGGCTGGGTACACGAGTTTGTCGGCAAAATAACTGGCTACTAGTTTATCGTGGGCGGCTATAAATTTAAAACGAAACATAAATGAAATTAATTATAAAATACATTTTCAAATCTATATAAAACTTAAGGAAAAAATAGTAAAGTACCTTCTTGGTCTCGGTTTAATTTTGCTCGTCTAGTTAGCCGTTGGGACGACGCTTCATCACCCGCCATGAAGACCTGAGTCGCGTTCATAATCATGTTGTGCATAATTGCATCATCTTCCGAAGATGATGAATTCCACGTAGACGAAGAAGATGAAGAAATGGAAGAAGGTGAAACCATGATAATTTTTTAGAGAGATATGGGGTGGTAGTGGGTAAAAAATGTATAAAAATTGATGAGCTTTTATAAAAAGGGAAGAGGGGTTATAAAATGTGAGAGAGATATGAGATTGTAGTGGGTGAAAAGTTGTGAAAAATGGTGTAAAAGAGGTGAGTATTTATAAAAGTGGGAATGAAATGGGTATTTTTTTTTAAAATATAACCGTTGCCTTTTTGAATTAAATGAGACTTTTTTTTTATTTAAACGGCTACATTTGACTAGGGGCCCACAATAATTGGTTCATCGCCAACGGCAACATCTCGACGTTGAGGACGGAAAGGGGGGGGGGGGGGGGATGGTGTGCCGGCATCGCCAGACCTCGACGGGGTGGGGGACGGTCCCCATACCCCTTATCCTAAAAAAAACTTTAACCATACACTCTAAAAACTTCTACACACAAATCAATCTAAGAACTAAAAAAAACTTATCGTAAAACCAAACCGATTTGTTTAAACAAACTACCAAACTCAAGATCTATACATGTACGGACGCACACACATGTATGCTACTGTCATCATATCATATCATCTCTTCTTTTAGATTCTCATAATAATTTCAATCAACCTCGATAATTTCAAACTGAATTCATCACCAATTTGTTCTACTCTTCCAACACTTCGATCCACAAAAGATGATCGGCGATAAAGGCGAATCACCTTCTCGGTAAGCAAACAATCCGTTCGTAATTTCTTTAACCTAGGGTTCCAAAATCAACACTCTTCAATCTTCATTGTAGGTTATATGTGTTTTAGTTTTTGATCCGCCCTAATTTAACCTGCTCATATGAGTTTTGATAGTTCAGTTATTGATTCACATTGTAGTTCACTATTTTGTAGGTTATTTGAAACCCTAGAAGTGCTATAAATTGGAGTTTTAATCATCCTTTAAGTGTTTTAAAGGTTTGCAGGTGTGCTTGAGGCGGTTCGGTTCGGTTTTAGGCCTTAACCGAAAGCAAAACCGACATGTTTGGTTATTGGAGTCTCTTAACCGATCAGTTTTCGGTTTAATCGGTTCGGTTATTGTAGTCTCTTAATTGTTTTCTGCGGTTTGGTTTGTTCGGTTTTAGGCCTTAAGTTCTTAACTGAAACTAAAGACGAAATGTTCGGTTATTAGAGTCTCTTAACCGATCAGTTTTTAGTTATATCGGTTCGGTTATTGTAGTCTCTTAATTGTTTGGTGCAGTTTGGTTTGTTCGGTTTTAGGCCTTAACTGAAACTTAAGCCGAAATGTTCGGTTATTGGAGTCTCTTAACCGATCGGTTTTCAGTTTAATCGGTTCGGTTATTGTAGTCTCTTAATTGTTTTGTGCGGTTTGGTTTGTTCGGTTTTAGGCCTTAACTGAAACTAAAGCTGAAATGTTCGGTTATTAGAGTCTCTTAACCAATCGGTTTTCAGTTTAATCGGTTCGGTTATTGTAGTCTCTTAATTGTTTTGTGCGGTTTGGTTTGTTCGGTTTTAGGCCTTAACTGAAACTAAAGCGGAAATGTTCGGTTATTAGAGTCTCTTAACTGATTGGTTTTCAGTTATATAGGTTCAGGTATGAGGTATTGGAGTCTCTTAATTGTTTGGTGCGGTTCTGTTAATTCTGTTATGGTTCGGTTAATTCGGTTATCTGATCACCCATAGACTTTGCATGATGTAATAATTGCATTTGGTCCAACAAATTGTTGACAATGCAGATTACTGAAACTTATGTTCTTCTTTTTAGGTATGAATTGTTGAGTATGGTGAAGAAGCATTCAAATTTGATAGGGAAAACTGTGTTAGATGAGCAAGATGCTTCGGATGTTGAATTGGATCAGAAGTTTTGGCATGATATTTTGGATTTGTATTTCATTGGTGGGAGGGATGCAAAGGCGCAACAGGATGATGATCTCTTGTTCTTTGTTAAAAAAATGGTATTTTCTTATGTCTTGACGTCAGGCACTTGAAAATACGTAAAACGGATCGTGTAACCTAACGATCAGTGTTTTTGAATGTTCAAGACGGAAGTTTTAGATAATAAACAAATTCGGTAGAAATTTCGGCAGCATAACGACGTCATCAGTCATCACAGATTTTATTAATACCGAAAGAGTTTACATCTTTAAGCTCAGGGAGAGAACACGCAGTTCGATATCCATCAAATCTGAATTTCTAAAACTTATCTATCCTAACGCATGTCTCCTCTATATATAGCCTTAGACTCATGCATTGGGAGCTACAACGCATGACACATGCGTTTTACAACTTTCAACGTATGACACATACGTTGTGCATCTCACAACGTATGTCTATAAGTTAAACGCAACACTCATGCGTTGACTGAACTCATACATTAGTACTTATACACAAAATACATAAACAACACACACTCTATCTATGCACAGTAAGGGACACACAAATATGCATCAACACACTCGAATGCTGTTATGAAATGTTTACATTTCCCCTGACGCTGATTGTCGCACCTTTTGGTTTCAGAGCTTGCACGGTTATGGCTTCAATGACAATCTTGAAGGTGACTCTCCGTACTTTGTACGCAGGTGGGCTACCAAGGTAACAAACTAAACAACGATACATAATGTTTTAAAATTTTAATAGCAGATTTTGGTGTGTGATTTCTATTGCAACGTGATTAACATTTGTTATGTTTAAGACTTTAAGTTAACCTCGGATACTTTGTTCTTGGATTTTAGCAAATCATAGTGTTACGATTGATGTTTATCTTGTGTTCTTTTTCGACAGTTGGATGAATTAGTTGGAGAGAGCTCGGTGATTGTGGATTGGAGGCGTTCATTGTACTTGAACTTAATTGCTCACACTTCATATAGTGTAACAGTGGCAATCTGCAGGTAACCTGTCATCTTCTACACTGTCAAACTATAAGTATGATAAATATAAGTTGGTTAAAAGATTATAAAAGAGCGGGCTTGTAACAGTGAGATTTCAAGGAATCGGTACTCTGTTTTTATGGAATCTATTGATCGAATATCAGAAAAGTATATTACATTAATTAAGTTATATATTGCATAGTACAACAACAACAACAACCATACCCAGTAAATCCCACAAATAGCAGAACTATTGGTAGGGTCTGGGGGAGGTGGGATGTAGGCAAACCTTTCCTCTATTCAAGAATAGAGAGGCTGCTTCCTGAGAGACCCCCGGCTCCAAAACAACCAACAGACAGGTAGACGAAAAACGGGTAAGTAAATCACGTGGCAGTAGGCAGATAAAGTGTAAAAGAAAAATCACGTGGCAGTAGGCAGATAAGTCATCAGTAAGCAACATATATGCATATATACAAGAAAAATCATCATATGTTGGTCTACCTAAAGTGTAAAAGAATCTAACCCCCCCCCTCCCAAGGCACAGGTAGGACACGTCTATACCTTCACCTACTAGTCCTTAACCTTAATCTTACGTCTCCACGAACTCCTATCATGAACCATGTCCTCAGAGAGGTGCAATTCTAACAAATCTTGTCTAAGTCTTTCATCCCAAGTCAACTTGGGCCTGCCTCTACTCCTCCTTCCTTCCACTGCTCTAACTGGTTCTGTCAACTGCCTCCTCTTCACATGCCCAAACCATCTCAACCTCCCCTCTTTTAACCTGTCTGATATACTAGCTACTCCTAACCAATCCCTAAAAACCTCACTTCTTATTCGGTCTAACATCGTGTGGCCACACATCCACCTAAACATCCTCATCTCCGCTACCTCCATCTTGTGCGCTTGTGTTTTCTTGATGGCCCAACAAGAAATAGGTCGTGTATATACAATTAATATCATAGATGTATAGCATACACTTAACTAACGTCATAACTTATTACACTCTTTCAGTTACCGGTCTCTTCAGAATCATCAGAATAACCAAGGAACACCACTATCTCCTGTATACAAGGTAACTTTTCTGGTCAAACATGTCTAGTTTGCTAATATTCTTGAATATGCATTGTTTTCGCTCAATATTTATCTCTTCATATTTATATATTTATCATCACCAAATTTTTATGAATGTGTCTTCAGGTTGTGAAAACTGTGTATGCATCTCCAACCCGTGTTAATTTTCACGTGGACTCCAGAAAGGCAAATAATCTTATCACCTTCTGATTCCTTGCTGTTTATCGTTATATTCGACTTTATTATATCTTGTAATTTTGAAAAAGTGGTGTTGTTTATGTGTCTAGGAAGTTGAGACAAAACCTGCGTATCCAGATATCTGTTTTGCCGTTGATGACTTTGATTCTACCTTTGACGCTGTGGTAAGTTTCTTATACATATGACATTTCCGACCCATTTTGATAACGGATGGTTCGTGGGTCAACCCGATTACATTTTGATAATATTTTTTGGGAATTTCTTTTCTTTTTTTCAGATTTTGACAGATACGGACCATTGCTTCTGTGTACTTCTAAATGCAGTGGGCGGGGCAGCATTTCCCAGTGAAAACCGACCTCAAGATAATGTGGATGCTGGACAAACTAATAAAACTAAGGCATACTCATAAGTTCTTAGTAGGATATCAAGAATATTACTCTATATTTTACTTTTAAATTTTAGTTGAATGTCACTTAGATATCCTAATATTAATATGTATGTTTCTTTTTAATTTTTCTAGTGAATATGTGCACTTAGTTATGGTTATGTTCTTATCAAGGTTGTTATTTGTGGTCACAGCTTACTCTGTTCTCCGGATTTGTCAGCTACCAAATGGTTCGTGATGCCTATGATGGTAAATATTCATTTATTCTTTAATTAGATCATGCTGGATGAACTTTAATGTTATATTATATATAGGGTTAGGATCGTGTGAGAATCACTTGGGTAATTGAGAACTGTGAGAAGTATATATGTACAAATGTGTATAAATGATTGTGCATAATATGTATATAAAAGAAGATTATGGTTCTCAACATGTTTTTTCTAATGTACATTTGTGTACATACGTGTTTAAAATTGAAAAATAAGTATCGTACATGTATGTTTGATAATGTACACATATGTACATTTAAAAACTGACAATGTACAACTAAAAAAACTGGAAAAGGGACAATTAGCAAAAAAAAAAAAAAAAAAAAAAAAATCTTGGAGAAAATGAGTGCTCCATAATGGTTCTCATGGTTTCCAATTACCATGTGTTCCTCTTAGGATCTCTACCCTATATATATATATATATGTGTGTGTGTGTGTGTGTGTGTCATTGTGTATTCAAAAAATATTGTTTATTATACCAAAATGATCCGCTGCTGCATCTTCGTTTTGCTATATATAAGGTCGCCTGATTTACAAATTTATGTATGTTTTATTTTCCTTATGAAACACAAATGTTAAATATAACACTTTCGTTTGTGAATATTTACAGCCGGAAAGTCTGGATTTGGAAGCCTATTGCCGTTTGGTCATTCATCACGCAAAAGAGACAGAATATACATGAAAGGCCCCGGAGGTCGTGGGGAAGTTGAAGTTGCGGTTTCTGGGGTTGCAGGTATATGTTTTTCTCTTTTTGATCGGTTTAGTTACGCGTTAGAAAAACTAATATATTGGGATCTTTATACGCTAGTCGGCTACTGAACGTGTCGCTATTTATTTCAGATCAGAGCCTAGATGAATCGGGCCCTCACTGACCCCTACATATATCACAAGGAGGATTAAAGATTGGGGCAATGGTTAGGAAAGCTGCATCGGTCGCACAGGTGGCAGCAAAAAACGCGTATGCGGCTGCTTCATCCACACGAAATTCAGATGGAGTGATGGTCATGGTCCCTCTCAAGTGCTGCCTCATGTCCATATCACTACCTTGGGAACATATTGCTTATGATCTTCTTTTTAAGGTACTGGGGTATGATATTAAAGTTTTGATGCGGTTGTCATAATAATACGCGTATCATATCTCTAATTTTTCCATTATATGCTTACGAAAAACCAGGGAGGTTCGCCAGTGAACTTGTAGGATCTATCATTGAAAGAGGAAGTAAGATATCATCGTCTTTTCACTTTCTTGTCGGCGATATTGAAAAAAAGAAAGTACAGGACTCCTTGACCAATACGTACTTGGAATTTGTATATAGATCTTAATCGTGTTGGGCAGAACGTAACGAAAATGTTTAATCTTTTCAAACATTGTCAGTTTCCCAGATATTCAAATTGAATTAGCTGTTAAACAAAGTACTGGTTCCATATTTGTAACTAAAACAGTTTCAGCCTAGGAAGTTTGTAGTGTTGTCGGTTTCTTGCAGGTCTTTAATAATGCACAAAATTGTCGGAATGACTATAAGAAGTTACCGCGTAAGTTTAAGATTAGCAAGTTATCAAAACAGAAGCCTGCTGAGTGTATTGTTTGATGATATCGGAATGGATGAACGTTTGTTTTTAGGTTAATTTCGTAAATATTGACTATTTTATCACTTTCATAAATCATGTATTAAATCACCAAAACCTCCTTTCTTCATCATCACGTATCTTGCGGGGCTAAGGTGGCATAGCGGGGCCAACAGGGAAAACCATGCCGCACTACGACTATCCACAACGCAACCATGCGCCCATCCTCCCTGCCTGGAGTCGCATCAACTTGCTCACCGTTCAAACGGATCCTAAGCAGCGGGCGATGCAGCCATGGCCCACCTCCCCCTCTCACAATCCCAGTCTCTCTCATCTTCAGGCATACACTTGGCAACGGGCGGGAGCTTCGTCTCTCTCATCCGACTGGGCAGCCACAGTGGCAAAGAAGGCGACTGGCAGTGCCCATAGCACTGCGTTGGAGACAATCTAAGCGGTGTTGTTGGTAGTGACCTTGTACTCTCTCTCCAATGGATAAAGGCCGTTGTGAAAAAAATCAGGAATTTAATATATCATATATTCAACCTCTTATAACATACCCATTCAAATGACATACCGAATTGCCGCTGACTCTATGAGTATTTGAAGATGTTGAGAAAACAACACAAGAAAGTATGTATAATTTCTCTAAACATGTTATTAAGGTTTACGACAAACAATGTATGCGTAAACTGACGTGAAAGGACATCCAACAATTGTATGAGGCGCATGAATTAGGACATGACTTTCATGGAATGTTTTGTAGCATTGATTGTACGCATTTGGGAGTGGAGTAATTGTGTGGTTGCATGGCAAAGACAATACATTCGAGGTTATCATCCACACCCCACCATAATACTAGAAGTCTTTTGCGTCATAAGATATATGGTTTTGGCATGCATTCTTTGGTATTTCCGGTTCCAATAATGACATTCGTATTCTTGACCAGTCGATATTCAACAACATCATAAATGGAACTGCATCCGACTCTTCGCTTCAACTTCAAGTATTACAATACAAGCACATGTATTATCTTATTCTTACTGATGGAATATACCCTGAATATTTTACATCTGTCAAGTCATTCACATGTCTACACGATGAAAAATAATACACATTCAAAGTTGGGCAAAAAGCGGGGAACAAAAGGATGTGGAACAATTGTTTGATGTCAAGGAAAAGAATAAGAAACATAGTGTATGCATACATCATATTACATAATATGATTTTAAAAGATTAAGGTATGATGATTTGTCAATATGAAAAAAACGATATTCAACCTTATTTTGCCTTCGAAGAAGAACTGGATGGCAAGTTGCCAACCAAAAGAAGCCTAGTATTCGGGAATTTCGTAATCAAGAAACACATCTAAACCTTTACTATGATATGGTGGTAGACCATATATGCCAACTCCAGTGACGGATCCAGGGGTGTTTTGGGGGTTCCCGGGAACCCCCTCGGTTTTGAAAAAATAAAAAAAATAGTGGAAATTTTATATGATTTAAAAAAAATATGGAGAATTAGTGAAAATCTACCAAAAGGAACCCAGTGAAAAATTTCTGTATCTGTCACTGACCAACTCGTCATGCCGTTGAAGACACAATATTTTTAACTTTTATGATGTATTTTTATTTTTTATTATTAATACTAATCCTATCTTTATTTTCTTGTTTTTCAATAATTAATATTCTTTGTATTCAATAATTAATATTCTTTGTATTAAAACTTAGAAAAAAAATATTACGTGGAAAATGAAGGGTATATAGAGAATAGAGAGGGAGGGGTGTTGATATGAGAATGAGGTGTCACAAAATAAAGAATGAAGAATGGTACCCAACTCCTTGTTGGTTGGAAACTTGGAGAAAATGTAATTAATCATTGTCAGAATTTGTATTATTGTTTTTCATCTAAGGGTGCTCGGGGCACCGTCGGGACTCCATTCGGGGACCGACTTTGCCGATTAGGGGGGTGCTGCCAACCATTCGGGGAGGGAAATCGGGGACCACATCCGGTGGTTGTTCACCGCGAGCGGGGAGGGAGAGAGATGGTGGGCCCCATTTTTCCAACCAATCAAACCATTTTGTTTTTTTTTTTTTTTTGAATAAAAAAACAAGGGGAGTGGCGCCATCAAATTGGGGTGTTAGGGGAGTTTAAGAGGAGAGTTGACGTGGCATATGCTGATTGGTGGTGCGTAAGAGAGGGGACTCCCCTCTTAGGGGAGTGCCCCTCTCACCCTAAAATGTACTATGATCATGATGAATTCATATTAATGAATTTTATGTCTTACTTTTTTACTCCTGTCTTCATCGACACAAACAAAATCTTTTACGAAATTATATTTAATTTATTTATTGTTATTATAAAGTCTAAATTACCATTCTACTCCATATGATTTTACCTGAAATATCACTTTAATCCAAATAATTTTTTTCCTTATATTAATCCTCGAGATTTCATTTTCATATATGTATAGGTTTGGCTATCACTTTAGTCTAAATAGTTTTTTGTCAAATTATATTTAGCTTTTGGTTTTATCATTTTTATCCGAAACCTATAATAATAATAATAATAATAATTATTATTATTATTATTATTATTATTATTATTATTATTATTATTATATATCAAATGAGATGAAAATCAATTTAAAAATAAAAGGAAGAAAATAGTATAATAGTAAAACATTAAATAGTTTATAACTTCTTCATTAATTATTTTCTCTCTAATTAATTAGTCAACTTCATTTTAATATACACACATAAAATTTATCCTATGTATATCTTATACATTATTGAATTTTATACTACACATGTTGAAATTTATCATACACAACTCGTAATTTATCCTACATACCTCGTAATATATCCTACTCTCTCTCTCTCTCTCTCTCTCTCTCTATATATATATATATATATTGATTTTTTTTAAATAAGTCACAAATTAAATGTAGTTAGCTATTAAAGAGAAAGACTACAAAATAATGATATATATAAGTTTACTAAGATACTATACAATAACAATAAATAAAATATTGAATGAAACATTTTTATTGGTTGAAATTTCTGATAGAGAGAAAAAAAAAAGAAACTTAGAACGTGAACCATTGAGCTGATGCAGGCTGTAAGATGGACAAATAGAAAGCAAGTAAATTGAATAGTAGAATTGTGATGGGAAGTAAATTTGTTAATTAACAGAGGGATAATATATTTATAAATTATATAAATAACTAGGATTGTGACCCGCCGCATTGCGGCGGAGAATCTTTAGTTATAACTAAGTCAATCTACGACCCGCATGTTATGTTAAACCTGTCAAACGGGAAAAAAACAGACGATGTAAAAACGTTCACCCACACATGCACGTTGCATCGTGTTAACTCGCAAAATTTAGAACGAAACGTAAAAACGTTAAACCAAAGACGCACGTTGCGATGTGTTAAGTCACAAAATTTAGAACCAAGCATAAAGCGAAAAATTTGCGGAAAATGAAAACTATAAATGACCAAAGTTGAAAGTAAAAAAAATTGTGAAGATAGATTGCAAAAGATAAAAAGTTTTGGGGTAAAAGTAAAAAAACAAATAGTTTTGGGTTAAAAGTAATTTATAAAATACTTTTGGGTGAAATGTAAAATAATCAAATTTTTTTTTTGGAAAACCCTCAAAGCCAAGGTTACAACAACCATATGCGTAACCATTTTTTCTTTGAAAAACCCCTAAAGCACACCCCGCGTTGCGGCAGGGCGTAAAACGGTGTCAAATAGTACTAATGCCACACAACCTTCATCGACCACCAACACCGAGTCGACCTAGGATCTGCGTTTTGCGAC
This sequence comes from Helianthus tuberosus, assembly GCA_030545235.1. NCBI lineage: Eukaryota > Viridiplantae > Streptophyta > Magnoliopsida > Asterales > Asteraceae > Helianthus > Helianthus tuberosus. The sequence continues at coordinate 11,526 of JARYGA010058430.1, forward strand.
GAACCTGTCAAACATGAAAAAATAGAGGTAAAAACGTTGAACCATACATGCACTTTGCGCTGTGTTAACTTGCAAAATTTGAAACAAACCATAAAAAAGTTGAACAACAGTCGTACGTTGCGTCGTATTAACTCGAAAAATTTAGAACTATACGTAAAACGAAAATTTGCAAAAGATGAAAAGCATAAATTACAAAAGTGGTGAAGTTAAATTGCAAATAATGAAAAGTTTTGGGTTAAAGTTAAAAAAACAAATTATGTAGGGTTAAAATTGTAAAAGGTAAAAACATTTGGATTAAAAGTAAAATAAGAGTAAAAAATCAAGTTTTTTTTTTAAAAAATTCCCAAAGCACAATGTACAAGTGGTATTGCCTAATTTTGTTGCTAGTAATAAAATAATTGAATTTATATTTTTTTTCATAAGTTATTTTAATATTTTGTTATTTATTTATTATTTTCTAAATAAAATAATATTTAATTTTTCCAACGACTACTGTTCAAACAACTCTTTTTTCAAACGACTCTTATTCTAATGACTATTTTTCCGGACTCTATAAATATAACATTTCATTTTCAACCCATATTTGCACTTCTCAATTCACAATTCACTCCAAATAAGATACTAATTCAAAGTTATGGGTGGTGGTTATTATCCAAGTGAAGCAGCCGGACTTTCGAACCTTAGACGATCGTCTTGTCAACGTTTAAACCCGACTCCGTCAAACCCTCCACCTGCAGCAAGGCCTAGGCGATTATCTCGTTTAAATCCTCCACCCGCAAACCCTTTACTTGCAACAGACTACCGTCCTCCACCTTCAAACCCTTTTCCTAAACCGGTATACCGTCCTCCATCTTTAAATCCTTCACCTGCAGCAGGTGATGATCAAAATCCTATTACAGACAGGGAGTTGAACTTGGTGTATGACTACATCATGGCTCAACTACAATTTGAACGACTACGACTTTGGGGGACTCAAATCAACTTCAATACAAACCATCTTGTCACAAACTACCGACCAACACAAGTCGTACCTAGCTGGGCTGAAGGGCACGAAACCGACCCGACTGAGGAATATGTACTTAGGTCGGACGAAGAAACGGTTAATCCATCTTCCAATGACCCCGGGTGCCGTTATCGACACGAGAGGTCAGACGATCGTGATAGCAAGCGTGACGTAGTCCTTCCTAGGTGATTAGGAGGAGATGTATTAGGGCGTATTTGTGTTTAATTAGGACTTATTATGTTTAAGTAATGTTTTAATTAGGTTTGTGTAATAGTTTAATTTGGTTTGTGTAATAGTTTAATTAGGTTTATGTAATATTTTAATTAGGTTTGTGTTATATTAATTAGGTTTATGAATATTTTAATTAGGTTTGTGTTATATTAATTAGGTTTATGTAATATTTTAGTTATGTTTGTTAATATTTTAAGGTCTATATATTTTTTGTTTAGTTTAATTATGTTTAAAGTTTTTTTAGCTGAAACACAAAAAAAAAAATATTTAAAACACAAGAAAAACTTTTTTTATTATTAAAACCCATTTAAAAAACAAGGGGGGCCCTGGTGGAGCAAACCGAACGACGCCAGTGTGGCTTCTCCAAAGGGGGTTGTCCAGAAGAGGCGTTTGGTTTTAGACGAGGCCTCCGGCCGCAGTATTGGAGGTGCTCTTACTAACTCTGACCAAATTTAATCGTGCATCAATGAGGACTTTAATGTTCGAAGAAAATATTTAACATATGATAATATGTTCTTATTTTCAAAAGAATCTTTTTCTTGAACGGCTAGAAACGACGTGCCAACCATCGTGACACCGGGCGCTGTGGCCATGGTTGACTACTTGACCGCCGCCAGTCCCTTGGCTCCCTCAGATGCGCGGAAACCCGACCTCCACCCGCCCAAAGGCACGACAGTGGAATAATCGGTAAAATCTCGCCTCCCATCCAAGATGAACCAGCGCCACCCGTATTCGCCCTTCACCTGGATGCCGCAGAAAATAACGGGGAGAGTGGGAGTCAAACCCGAGTCACAAAGAACACCAAGTCTTTCCCCAACCGCTCTACCACTCGCTCTTTACAAAAAGAATCTAATTAACTCTTACCCAATTTATTTGTGCATTAATCTTACAAAAAGAATCTAATTAACTCTTACCCAATTTATTTGTGCATTAATAGAGGACATTAATGTTCGAGGAGAATTTTGACATGTGATAATATATTTTTTTCTATTTGAGCTTCATCTAAATGTATGCATGAAGTTTAGATCGTAATGCATCAATTTGTAGTTCTTCACTTTTTATCGGATTTTCAAAACAATCCTTCGTTTACTTATTATACACATATCCTTAATATATATATATATATATATATATATATATATATATATAGGGAGAAGATCATGCGAGAACCACCTCTTATTGTGAGAACCGCGAGAACCAATGTGAACACACAAAAAATGCCTAAAAATAGCTAAAAATCACACAAATTTTTTTTTTTGAATTTTTTAATATTTTTATAAAAAAATCGCTACTTTTCGAAGCCAAAAATTTTTGCTTCTAAAAGTAGCGATTTTAACATAAAAAATATTAAAAAATTCAAAAATTTTTTTTTAGATTTTTTAAGGTTTTTTTGGGGTTTAGTTTTTAGCATTTTAGCTTGGGGGGGGGGGGGGGGGAGGGGGTGGCGGGGGGGGGGGGGTGGGGTTAGGTTTTTTTTAGCATTTAGCTTGGAGGGGGGGTTAGGTTTTTTTTTTTTTTGGGGGGGGGGGGGGGGTGGGGGTTAGGTTTTTTTAGCTATTTTAGGTTGTGTTCACATTGGTTCTCAAGGTTCTCACAATAAGGGTGGTTCTCGCATGAGCCCCGCCCTATATATATATATAGGGCAAGGATAGGATAAATTGAAAACCCGGTTGAGTTGACTAAACCCTGAAACCCATTAATCACCATTGATCAAACTAAATGAATGGCTGAGATTCACTTTGAGCCATCAGTTTGTTTTGTTCCCCTTTTTCTCTATTTTTTAATACATTTATTGTACCTTAAGGGTAATATGAGAAAGATTAATTCAATCTCTTACAAAGAGACAAAACTCTGCATGGATCCAGACAATCAGTACATCACTTTTCATTATTTCAAAACATCAAAAGACATTCTCTCTCTTCCAAAATCTTCATCAACCCTTCTTCATCTATACCCAAATCACCATAGATGTTCATCTACACCCACAATCACCGGAGAAAAATCGCTTAAGATATTCAAAATCGCCGGAGAAAATCAACGATCGCCGAAGATCTTCAACAGTCACCGGAGAATTTCAACGATCCCCGCCGGATATAATCAGCCTAAAAACGAGGGAATTTCAGGTGCGTCGGTTCTTTGTTGACTAAAATTATCAACTTTCTTTTAGCTATACAGATTTAGGGTGTTTTAAATAGAGATTATAGGGTTTTAAAGACTTTTCAAATTGCTCGATTCCTTTATACCCATTTGGGTTTTCTTAATGACAGGTACCGTTAGGGTTTTTTGTTTGTTTTGAATAGTCTCACTTGTTAAAAGAAAGTTGATAATTTTAGCTAATATGGATGAATAGCGTTCTTTGTTGACTAAATTATGAATTTTCTTTTAGCTATACAGATTTGGGATGTGTGAAAATAGAGACTATAGGGTTTTAAACAGTTTTGAAAGTGCTCGGTTCCTTCATACACATCTTGCTTCATACACATTTGGGATGTATGTTTTTTTTATGTATAGAAGTTTATTGGTTACATTTTTTTTAAATCTAATATTTTTGTACATGAACTCTCTAAAACATTCTAAGTTGACGGCGATGCGGGCGCCGGGTGGGCCAGCAACACATACTACAGGAGGTACAGAACTGTTTTAGACGTGGTCTTTAGGAATCTAAATAATATATGTTTCGCTACTTTAATGCTAATTGTTAATCTTTCTAAATAGTGACATCAGATGCTAACACGGGCGGTCCAGCAACGCGAACAAGAGGAGGTAAAAAAGGTGTTTATGTGGGCCAACCACAACCCGTGGGAGAGTGAGCTTAGCCCAGAACCACTCAGCACTGAAATCGAGTATGGCACTCCAAGATCGTTTCTTGACTAAAAAGTGGTGTTTATGTGAAGTTACTAGTATGTGTGTGAAAAAAGGGGATACTTTCCTTATCCTATGTTGTTTACCATATCTAGTGTGAACGTTATTATGTACTCAACTATTGTGTTAAATCTATGTTTTTCCAATCTATGTTATTAAAAAATCGTGTCGTTATTATATGTTTTCAACAAATACTGACTTCTAACATAACGAAAAACTAAAAAAATAGTTGATATCTTAAAAAAAAGCTTACATAAGATACACGCTTTAGGGGAAAAAAAAAGAGTCACATCATCAAACACAAATACAAAAAATCTAAAAAAACGTACAACATTCTCATGAAAAAAAAAAAAGAGATTCAAGCAACCATCAACAAAAGCACATGATCAAACACACATAGAGCAAAAATGTACAAAAATCTAAGGGAAAAAAATGTAACACGGTACGTAAGCACATCAAACACAGATACAACAAAAATGTACAAAAATCTCAGGGAAAAAAAAATGTAACATGGTAAAAAAAAACCAAAAAAATCCATAACATAGTAAATTCTCAGATTCAACACAGCCAAAATGTACAAAAATCTCAGGGGAAAAAATGTAACATGGTAAAAACAAAACCAAAAAATCCATAACATAGAAAATTCTCAGGTTCAACCAAACATCAACAAGTACATACTACTGAAAATGTCATTAGCATACTAACAAGGATAATCCAACTAAGTACCACCTATTTCTTAATCTCAACAAACAATGGCAAAAACCTCAACAAACAATGCTAACAAGTAAGCTGCCAAATCACTAAAGCTAATATCAATAACCATATAACCCTCTTCTTCTTCCGAATTTCTTGCTCACGGGCAAACAGTTTAGCTTGCAGGTTGTTGATGTTCCTCAAAAGACCTGGTATGATCCTAGTTGACCGTAGGCACATCGGTGGGTCGACCCACCCAATGAAAGGGCAGTTGCTGGGCTACATTAAAATAATGGGGATAAAACACGATTAGAACATACATTTACTTATTAAAACAGGGTTCGAAATTTTTACCTTAAACGAACATGAATAGAACCTTCTTCATGGGTTGTCTTCTGTCCATGATGTCCGGATGGTAGCAATCCTCCCACATGAACACTTTTTCATCTTTTTTAAGAGGTATATGAATTGTAAAGAAAAAAGAGAGATAAGAAGATCATATATTTGAATATAGCTGGAGATAGTTGGAAGCCTATAGTTGGAATGATGTATCTAACATGATGCATTTTACTGTATTGTCAATACAAGTTTAACACGTTTTTCTACAATGCAAACAAAACATGGTGGTACATTTTTTTGATGTCACCAAAAAGTGTACATGCTGGTGCATATTTTTTATGTGATCCAAAAATGTAATCTCGAATGTTTTTCCCTTCCAAAAAAATATAAAAACTTAATACAAGTGTAACCACACATGTTTTTACCTTCTACAAAATATAAAAGCTTGTTTCATAAAAATAAAAAAAATAAAAATGTTTACCACATTTTCAACCAAATTAACCAACACATCATCTGTTTTTTTTCCACCCCTACCAAAAAAAAAAAACTAATAATAACAAACTACAAACATTAAAACTAGGGGTGTTACAATAACCCTATAGAAAAAAATTCATGCTTTCACATAAACAAATGACCTGTGGATAGCAGCTGTGTAAAAGTACAATTCTGAACACCATCCTCATCATCATTTGTGCCATTTTGATTCAGATCTAAGGCTAAACATAAAAAAAATACCAAAAACAAATATATATATATATATATATATATATATATATATATATATATATATATATATATATATATATATATATATCAAGAAGAATCCAAAGAAAATCTAAACAAGAAAACCTTAATTTACACAACTACTTGTATGCATTTAAAGCTGTACATTTAATAAATGAGATGTGAGATATGGATATGTATATAAAACAAAAGAGAAGATATGTGAGAGAGGTGAGATATACAAAAACCTTCAGCCTCTCTTCGAGATCTGATTCTTCATCACCAAAGTTTAGTTCTGAACCTCAAACGAACCCTAAGTGCACCGGCAAAACCACCCCATATCAGCAAACGAGATAGATCTGGTAAACCCCCAGTGAAAATCTAAACAAGAAAAGTTTAATTTACACAACTACTCTGAAGAAATGGGTTTAGGATCTTCAACTCTACTCTCACCTAATGCATCTTCATCTTCATTAAATTCAAAATCAGGTAAAAGATTATGTGGGAGGTTGTTGGCTGTTCAAATCAGCCATGTTAAATGCAAAAAGTCTTCAATGGTGGTGAGTATGGTTATTTCTTTCTCTCTAATTTCTGGTTGGAATAAATGATATGTGAGATATGGAGATGGATATGTAATAAAGAAAATATGTGAAAGAGGAGAGAGGTTATACAAGTACAAGTATTAAATGTGAGAAAGTTGAAAAGAAGAAAAGTCTGCACACGCAGACTTACACATGTGAAAGAAGAAAAGATTAAAACAAATGGACAATTATGCCCTTCTCTATTCTCAAATTAATATCAAACGTGGATCAATCCTAGCCACATGTGTGAGTTTCTTGGGTTTAGTCAACTGGAGTGGGTTTTCTCCTTATAATTAGCCTATATATATATATACTAGGCTAATGTCCGCGTTAAACGCGACTTCAACCAAAAACAGATTATTTATGTATGTAAAAACACATAGATCGGAAGACAAAAAAAAAAAAACAAAATTATTCAAAGTATAAAAAGCGAGCAAAATTAGACGTTTGAACTAACATAATACATGAATATTTTATTAATCTCTAAAAAATTCTTTGAATTCAACATTAGAAGTTTTATTAGTAACTTATGTGATACAGGGTGTAACAGTTAAACATAGAAGTTAAGAAATAAAAACAAAATTTTCCCCACAATAGGGTAATCAATCAAAGGAATCATCTACATGTTGAGGTTGTCGTAAACTCTCATGTAAATCAACTCTTTCATGCTCTTCAAGTTTGCGTATCTGAAAAACCAAAAGATGGTTTAACAATGATAACCAATTGAGAACGTGTTTGAAAGATATAAAATGATGGTTTAATAATGATAACCAAATGAGAACGTGTTTGAAAAGATATAAAATGAAATAAAACCTAAAAAAATATAAAATGTATATACTTTTCCATATTAAGTTACAAAAGTACATTACATTGCATTACATTACATTACATATAAGCATGTAGGAGTGTTCTACCGTTGTGATAATTGTTGGGGGAGAGATGGTGGAGTAACAGTTGCAATATAGTGCCACTTGATTCAAAATACTCCACCGCACACCACGTGATGGCGTAGGGATCGGCTAGCCCTGCACCCACCCGAAACTCATCACCTGAACCCATGTCCCATGACCATGCTTCTAGTGGCACCTTGATGTCAGTTTTGGCACCATTCTTTGATTTTAAGCCAAAAAAAAGTTTTGTTAGTTTCATGCATGTAATAAAGGCAAAAGAAAAAATATTATATAGCAAGTTAAGATCAAATAAATAGATATAAAATCTCAAAACGATTTGATGTGGGTCAACGTTAGTGTTGGTGCATATTTCGTACGTCTGCCATTGCGCGAATAGCTAGATAGAGTGTGTGTTGAATATTGTATAGAATAGGATCAGTTGGACACGGTATTGATAATGTCAAGGTCCATCCGGACGGATGGACAATAGAATAGTCCAAACCCCATCCGGTTGAATAGGTTTTGATATTGTAAAGTCCATCCGGACGGATGGCCATCCGAACGGATCGACATTGGCTCATTCGAATCGGATAGGCTGTTTTCTATAAATAGTGATGTGGGGTTCCCATTTGGACAAGCTTTGGGGTCCCAGAGAGGACATGCTGTCCAACTGGTCTCATGGTGCTGTAACTTTCAGATATGAATAAGAGACCAGATTATAAGTGACTGCTCGGTGTCGTATCTATCTTCTACTCCTTTCTTAGTAATAATAAACGCACTGAACACGTTGTTCAGGATCGAAGCTCCGTCAAACTCGCCGGTTCCTGGAATAGCAGTGGTATCAGAGCTACGGTACCGATTTAATCAATCTAACAGTCGGTTAAATCACCCAAGCTCATCAATTTTGGGTTAAACGGGAGTTTTGACGTTAAAACAGGGAAAATCATCAAAATAAAGGTCGATTCACGGATGGATTTTGGAATTGAAGCCATCATTTTGTTCGGAATTGGTTCGCGCACAATCCTGTGAAGTTTCATCATGAAATTCACACAAATAAAGATTCTGGATCGAAAAAACGTGATTTGGAGTGCTCTTGAGTTGTTAGTACATTTTCACTCGGATGACCATCCGAACCCTTTAAACATTCATTCGACCATATTAAGTGCCATTCGATCGACTGGCATAAATCCCATCCGACCACATCACTCGGATGACCATCCGAAGCACATAAGACCCATTCGATCGAATGGTCATTCGAACCAAAAACTCATTCGGATGAAGACACTCAGGTGGCTAACTGTCAAGGTGATCCAAGATGAGTCCATCCGAACGAATGGAACTATCCCATTCGAGCGGATGAACTAATGAAAAAAAAGACATTTTTTGATCGCAATGATGAGGTGAGTCTCCAGAAAAAATTTGGTGATTGAAAATTTTTTCAGGTTTTTAACGACCAAGCTGGGTTGTTCGGGGACACCGTCTGAGGCTTCAGTGAACAGATTTGATGATGCGATCACGGATTGTGGAAATTAGTGGGGTAGTCATGATACTGGTGCAGAATGTTTATCATTCAGATTATCTGACTATTTATGGGCCAAAACGTAAAATCCGCAATGATGAAAAACTGACATTTGAGGAAAATTATCATATTTTCAGCATAGTCGAGTTTTTCACAAATAAAAGATGACTTAATTGCTCAATTTGAGGGGGAATTCAGTGATAGAGACGTCAGAATTTGCAAAAATGAGGGGGAATAAAAATTTCAATGTCATATGTTGAAATTCCGGCATTTTTGAAATTCATGACGCTGCAACAGTATTCGGGTGGTTTCGACTTTAGATTGTCAAGGGGAATGTGAATCTGATTGTGGGTAAAATCTTCCAAGATCAAGATGATCCGAGGTGTTGATATCTGATCGTGGACGAAAGCATCGGAGATCTGAGAGTGATCGTGGATGATAGCTTCTAAGATCTAGATTATCCGAGGAGATGAATCTGATTGTGGACGAATGCTTCGGAGATCGTATTACATTACCAAATAATTTGTTTTCCGATAAAGATTTGCTGATTGTGGAGAATAACCGTTTACACGGATCAATCATTCTTACGCTGCGTTAACGTTGATCACGGAAAATGGGATATCAGATCTTCAGGGGGAATCACATATTTAAAGTTAACCAGTGGGGTATTTGAAGTTTCTATCAATTTCCGGTTGAGTTTTTGTACATTCTTAAATTGAGCAAGTGGAATGCGAGATCGTGGTGCTGAAATGTTATATCAAAAACTGAGCTCGGATGCGGTTAAAGCTGAAACAGAGGATGCTGCATTGACTAGTTTCAAGTTGGTGACTGTTCGTGAAGGTTGCAGTTTGCAAATCAAAGGAGGTCGGTAGACCCGAAGATTCATTTCAGGGGGAATTCACTGTCAACAAAGCAAACCCGAATCATCAATCGAGGGAGAATCTATTGAGGATTTCAAGATGCCTGATTGAAGTTGCAGAATAGTTGAAGATTACAGAATATTCAAACACGGCTCAAGGTTCTCAAAGTGTTAGAGACGATTCGACAGTGACAGCCGAAGGGGAATCTGTTGGTGCATATTTCGTACGTCTGCCACTGTGCGAATAGCTAGATAGAGCGTGTGTTGAATATTGTATAGAATAGGATTAGTTGGACACAGTATTGATAATGTCAAGGTCCATTTGGACGGATGCACAATAGAATAGTCCAAACCCCATCCGGTCAAATAGGTTTTGATATTGTAAAGTCCATCCGGACGGATGGACATAGGCTCATTCAAACCGGATAGGCTGTTGCCTATAAATAGGGATGTGGGGTTCCCATTTGGACAAGCTTTGGGGTCCCAGAGGGGACATGCTGTCCAACTGGTCTCATGGTGCTGTAACTTTCAGATATGAATAAGAGACCAGATTATAAGTGACTACTCGGTGTCGTATCTATCTTCTACTCCTTTCTTAGTAATAATAAACGCACCGAACACGTCGTTCAGGACCAAAGCTCCATCAAACTCATCGGTTCGTGGAATAGCAGTTAGCTAGGAATATAGTAGTACATGTCATGTGCTAGAGTTTGAATCCATGTGGTATGTGTTACAACATCTATTGATTACCTTCAAATGAGTATTGACCGCATCTGTAAACCCTCTACAGCATGCGGTGACAAGAGCATGCACAACAATGTTGGCCCGAATCAGATCAGAAGCCATAAGCAACTCAATAAACTTCCCTCCTCGTCCATGACAGCTGGCCTCTAGTAGAGCTTCTTCATAAGCAGACCGAGATGCTCGGTTCTTTAGTAATATTTCTGAGATTTCAAAATGACCCTCCCTTACGGCTGCTATTATTGAAAACCCTCTAAAAAGTTTCTGATTCACATCAACTCCATGGCTCTATTATTTTAGAAATATAGGTCAGTTTCAACCCGATTAGATAAGATAGGATCAATTCTGGTTAAGATTTAATTGTTTAATGAGCCAAATGGGCCAAGTTTAAAGGCTTAATAAAATGAAACAGGTCATATGGGTTGAGAGGATTAAAATTTGGAAGTCACTTAAAGTGTTGATTTATATGCTTTAACCTCCTAATCGATTTATTCAAACAAATTAAGTATTAGGATTATCTTCTCAAAAAACCTGTATACTTTCACTAAAATGTGGTTTATGTGGTTGATCCGGTCCTCCAAGTTCAAAAATACAGTTTTAGTCCCTTAATTTTTATAGAAAACAATTAAACTTTAGGGAGGTAATCAGTAAATAAAAAATGAGGTATCACTTTACCACTCAAGAAATAAAATTTCTGTACAAAAAAATAATACTGAATCAACCAAAGAATACTTTAGGGAGTTAACCTATTTTTTTGTGAAAGCATGTAGGATTCATATGATAGTGTGACCCTGCCGGTTCATTTTGATCAGCACTAAAGATTACCGGTTTTGGCTCCCAGTGGTTTCTTTTATATACGATATAGATTCGGCATGAAATGAACGGTTACCTCTCCAGTTCTTTTGCATTTTGATCGTTGCCTTTTGAAGGATGATAAATTCTTTACGTGTGAGATACGTTCGGATTTGCCGTTGAATTCTTCTCGCAGCCGTTGCTAGAACCTCGGCTCTCCTTGTGTCTAACTCCGCCATCTGTCCCACCCTAAGGAAAACCTTTGTTTTCACTATCTGAAATGTACAGTGTTATGCATTATAGCTTGTATGGTTAAATTATTTTTACCTTTCCAAGTATATAAAATTAATAATAGCTAAGTTAATCTTTAGTACATGATAACCCTTTAGTCCAAATCTATCGCAAAACGCTACACGTGCTGACTTCTCATCAGACCTGCATATTAATCCTTGCTTATTAACTTGATTTCATTAACATTAAACTTGAATAGTAAACAGAAAGCATAATTATATTTACCCATCTAGAACATCTGGAGCCAACATTCCAAACCGTTCGAGAAATTAATCGAAAGCTCATTTTGTTGGATATCCGGCACAACTAATCCTAATTGCCTCTAGCACACCCCATCTCTAGTGGGAGGTTTATCAGGTAGATTAGGGTATTCTGTCGTTGTCCGTAGTCAGGGTAGCATTGCATGAGTCTAGGGATTCGACACCTAGGTAGTTCTTTCTCATCATATTTGTTCCTAGATCTCGTTTTTCGAGTTCGCCTGCTTGTTGCATTCCTTTTGCTGTCGTGAGCTGTCCGTGTGAAATTCCTTGTTTACTGCTGATGTGTTCAAATATTAACATATAAATTTCATCAAATGAGGCATAAAACTAACCCCTTTTTAGTACTAATGTTGGAAAAAGTGTGCTTTTGTCTTCCTTTTGTATTTTCAGGATTAAATGAGCTCAAATTAACAAAAGAAGCAAAAAGACATCAAAATCTAACATAAATACAAGAAAAGGAACAAGATGTGACATGCCCGACCCCACGACAGCATCTTCCTAAGCAAAACAAGAGATCAGAAGCCTGAACACGCCCCGTGCTCAGCCAGCACGGGGGCGTGCCCAAGTGTCAGCAGAAAAGACAAAGTGGTAGAAGCTTCTATTGCCCACCACGGGCCGTGCTCAGCGGACACGGGGCCGTGGTCAACTATAAGATTCGCACAATCCAGCAAATCTGCATAGTACAAAGATTCTTCTGCACCACGGGGTCGTGCTCAGCGGACACGGGGGCGTGGTCAACTAATAAGACAAAGCTGCATTTAATGAAGAAAGAGAAGGATGTGGACACGGGGCCGTGCCCGAGCTTCTGTTCAGCCTACAAATAGATGTGCTTGGCTCAAGCTCAAACCATCCCTTGGCACACCACCTCTCTCACACTTCACCCACCACCCACCACCACCATAACACCATCATCTACCACCATCATCCATTGTCCATCGTAGAGTGTGTGAGTCGTCTCGGGATCCAAGATTGATCGTAAGAGTTCTTGACAATCAAGGCCATGTTTGCCTAAGTCTCTTACATCACTTGGTGAAGACAAAGTGTCTAGTGTAATACTTTTTATTTCTAATCTTTTGCACATTTTATTTGGTTTCGTATTAATGACTTTAATAACTAGTTGCTTATGTTGAAGGTGATCTTTCTTTATCGTTTGTCCGTGGTGTCTTGAAATTATTTTACTGTCTATATAAAATAAAATATTTTCACCATTCATATCTCCACGGTCTTTATGGAGGTATGTTGGCTACCTGGTCGGGGGTTAAGGGAACGGTTTGGTAAAGGTCTTGCCATTGTTCAGCGTTTAGAGGTCCTGCAATGGACCTGGGTCAAATTTAGTAGGACCTCCTTCAATACTTAACGGTATTGGATGGCGGGGGTCCAAACTCTTTGATCCCCTCATAAGTTAACTACTATTAATACTATAACCCGGCTATTTAGGACTGTATCCCTGCTGACTCAGACTACTTAGTCGAGGGTAACGTCACCTCCAAAAGAGGGGCCTACCATAATATTGCATTAATAACTTAATTCATTATCTTCCAATAATCCACCCTTTAAGGATTGTATCCTTGCTGACTCAAACTACTGGGGTGAGGGTAACGTCACCTTCAAAAGAGGGGCCTACTACAATAACTAAGATAATCTCTTAATTATGTGCAAAAGTGCGGAAATAATCAAAGGTTACACTAGATACGAGTCGGAACCAAGTGATTCATCTTGTCTATCTGTTTTTCTTTTTATTTTTATTTTCAGCATTTTAGTTAGTTTTTATTTTTCTTAGTTTAAAACATTTTTTCTAAACTTTTTATTTTGATTAGACGTTGAGGATAAACCGGTATTAAAAGCTCTTGTGTCCTTGGACGACCTCGGTATCTTACCAACACTATACTACGCTCACGATGGGTGCACTTGCCCATATGTGTGTCTAGTGTTAGTAAATATCGTGTTTTATAAATTTAAAACTTGGCTAAAATAAGTGTTAAAGGGGCTTAAAATATACACCTAATATATATAACACTCGACAACGCATCAAGTTTTTGGCGCCGTTGCCGGGGACACAAGGATTTTAAGAAAGCTTAAAATCGACGGCCTAATCAGTTTTTCAAAATCTTTTTAAAACGCGCGCACATTTTTCTGCATTTTAGTTTAGTTTTGCATTTACAGTAGCCTGTACACGGGGCCGTGTTCACTGAACACGGGGCCGTGCTGCACATTTTCATAAAAACACCCAGTAACAGAAGCTTGAACACGGGCAGTGCTCGCTGAACACGCCCCGTGCTCAACGAAATCAGTAAATTTAATTAAAACGCCCAGATACAGTTCCTGAACACGGGGCCGTGTCCACTGAACACGGGGCCGTGTCCAGCCTCTGTTTCCATTTTTATTTTTGTTTTCTGGTCTCGAGACTCGGTTGTGGTCTGCTGAGTGATTCTTATGGATCAATACTCAGGAGGTTACAACTACACCTATGAGGAGGATGATTATAGGGGTAATTATTGCACTAATTGTCGTAACTTACGCTCGGTTCAAAATAATCACTCATATCAACCATCCAATTCATACACCTACTATGAGGAGCCCAGGTACGAGCCATCAACTTCATACACATCCTATGAAGACCAAAGGTATGAACCTCCTCCCTCATACTCATATTTTGATGAACCAATGTATGAGCCTTCTTACTCATACTTTGAGGAACCAAGATATGAGCCACCACCTTCGTATGCTTATTATGAGGAACCTTGGCGTGAACAACCCACCTCATATGAGTATTATGAAGAAAAAAATTACGAACCTTATCCATCATATGCTTACAATGAAGAACAATGGTGTGAACCATCGACTTCATATGGGTATTATGAGGAACAAAGGGTCGAACAACCGGATTCAAGCTTAGAAAATCCCGATTCTTTTTCTATAACCGAAGTGACCGATAGGATATTAGAACACATAAGAGTTATCGATCGATGTATAAGAGAATCTCGCGCAAGGGAAGAGGAGTCCCGCGCAAGAGAAGAATTAAAAAATGAAGAGATAACTGAAAGTGTAAAAATGGAAGAACAAATAAGTGAAAAACCGACACACGAGTTAAACAACGAAATAGGTGAGACCGACAACGTTAAAATTCAAGAAGAGTCTAATTTGGAAGAAATTAATCTCTTGTCACCTTCTTTTGAAAATCATTGTTTAGTACCCACTCATGCTAAGTTTTTAAAAGAGTTAAACACTAACACTAAAATTGACGAAACGGTAAGTGTTAAGTTAACTAATGATCAAACGTCACTAATAAAAGAAGACCCATTTGAAATTAACATTACACCGGTTCCATGTTTCTTTCAAAATTCGTTTATTAGTAATGTCACAATCGATAAAGATCTTTGTGTTAACATAATGCCTAACTACATTTTCGAAAAATTAAGTATTAGTGATTTTTCTCCACTTCAAATACCCATTTTTCTATCCAATCGGAAAGTAATAAAATCAATCGGTATAGTTGAAGATGTCTTGGTTCAAACAATTCAAATGGTAAACCCGACCGACTTTGTCATCCTCGATGACGCTCCTCTAGTGTTGGGGCGACCATTTGTAAAAACTCACGAAGCTTTGAAAAACCGGAAGTTCAACAATCTACCTCTTCAATTAGGGGCATTCAAAAGAAGTGTCGATCTCGAACGATCAATGAAATATCCATTCGGCAATAATGACCCCTAATTGAAGATGAAGATGAACCACCCGATACGAGTGAAGAGATTGACCACTTTGTTGAAGAAGAGGTCGCCATAGAACAAACTTTTAAAGTTCTTGATCGAAATGAGAAACCAAATAAGGAGTCTCCTAAAGACCCACCACTTGAGCTCAAAGAACTTCCAAAAGGTTTGGAATATGCTTTTCTAGACAAAGAGGGAAATTTACCTGTAATTATTTCGTCTAAATTAGATAGCTTAGAAAAAGAAAAATTAATTAGTCTTTTGAAAAAACATAAAAATGCAATAGCTTGGAAACTTGTAGACATAAAAGGACTTAGTCCTTCTATGTGCACACACAAAATTTTGATGAATGATGACTACAAATCGGTCATACAACCACAACATCGAGTAAATCCAAATGTTCAAGAAGTGGTTAAAAACGAAGTCATCAAACTACTTGACGCCGGACTTATCTATCCTATCTCCGATAGTCCTTGGGTGAGTCCCGTCCAAGTAGTTCCAAAGAAAGGAGGTATGACAGTGATAACTAACAAAAAGAATGAATTAATACCAACAAGAACCGTCACAGGATGGAGAGTATGTATAGATTATAGACGATTAAATGAAGCAACAAGAAAAGATCACTTTCCTTTGCCCTTCATTGATCAAATGTTAGAAAGATTATCCGGTCATAAATTTTACTGTTTCTTGGATGGTTTTTCAGGTTACTTTCAAATCCCGATAGCACCCGAAGACCAAGAAAAGACAACTTTCACATGTCCCTATGGAACTTTTGCTTATCGACGCATGCCGTTTGGTCTATGTAATGCCCCAGCAACATTCCAACGTTGCATGGTAGCTATCTTCCATGACATGATAGAAAAGACAATGGAAGTCTTCATGGACGACTTTTCTATCTTTGGGGATTCATACGACCAATGCCTCGATAACCTTGAACGAATGCTATCCCGATGTGAGGAAACTAACCTCGCCCTTAATTGGGAAAAATGCCATTTCATGGTAACGGAGGGAATAGTACTCGGTCACAAGATCTCAAGCGAAGGAATGGAGGTGGATCGAGCCAAAATAGATACCATTTCTAGATTACCACCTCCATCCTCCGTAAGAGCTATCAGAAGTTTCCTAGGGCATGCCGGATTTATAGACGGTTTATCAAAAACTTTTCAAAAATCTCAAGGCCTCTAACGAAATTACTTGAAAAAGATGCCCCATTCATCTTTGACAAGGATTGCAATCAAGCATTTCTAACCCTAAAAGAAATGTTAGTCAATGCACCTATCATGATAGCGCCTGATTGGAAATTTCCTTTCGAAATCATGTGTGATGCTAGTGACTTTGCAGTTGGAGCTGTCTTGGGACAAAGAAAAGAAAAGCATTTCCACCCAATTTATTATGCTAGTAAAACACTTAATGATGCACAAGAAAATTACACAACAACTGAAAAAGAATTACTAGCTGTGGTATTTGCTTTTGATAAATTTCGTTCTTATCTTGTTCTTTCTAAAACTATAGTCTATACAGATCATGCAGCCATTCGATATCTCTTCAAGAAGCAGGACGCAAAACCACGTTTGATTAGGTGGATTCTACTCCTCCAAGAATTTGACATTGAAATCAGAGACAAAAGAGGAGCAGAAAATACCGCAGCAGATCATCTTTCGCGCTTAGAAGACCCAGCTTTAGAGGCAACCAGGGACGAGCAAATCAACGAAAAATTTCCAACTGAGTCCCTGGAAATGGTGGAATATAAGGAAGAACCATGGTACGCCGACTATGCTAACTACCTAGCTAGCGGTATAGTCACAAGAGGATGGTCACATTATCAAAGAAAAAAATTCTTTGCCAATGTGAAACACTATTTTTGGGAAGATCCATATCTTTTCAAAATGTGTGCGGACCAACTCGTCCGACGATGCGTACATGGTAGCGAAGCACGAAGAATCCTCCGCCATTGTCATGAAGGTCCATACGGAGGGCATCATGGTGCCGCTAGTACCGCACGAAAGGTATTTGATTCAGGATTTTATTGGCCAACCATTTATAAAGACGCCCAAAGTCTTGTCAAGACATGTGATGCTTGCCAAAGAACAGGTAATATTTCTTCCAAAAACGAAATGCCACAAAATGGCATTCTTGTTTGTGAAATTTTTGATGTGTGGGGACTCGACTTTATGGGACCTTTCCCACCATCGAAAGGAAACAAATATATACTTGTGGCAGTAGACTATTTGTCTAAATGGGCCGAGGCCGAGGCACTTCCAACAAATGATGGAAGAGTTGTGGTGGTCAGGACCTTTTTCCATCACTCATATTTTCCCACACGGTGCAGTAGAAATTAAATCTCGAAATGGGCCCCCATTTAAAGTCAATGGCCAACGGCTGAAACTCTATCAAGGATTCATTGAGGATGAAGAAGAAGAGATCTCGCTTCAAACAGTGGAGGAATAAAACATCATGCCTGGTAAGTTACGAACGATTGAGACAACAAATAAAGCGGTAAGTTTTCTAACCAAAGCTTATGGGAAACAAGGGCACTCACACGAGCACTAAAAAAAAAAAAAAAAAAAATTTTAAACTGTGCTCGGCACGAGGCCGTGTCCGCTGGACACGGGGCCGTGTCCGCGCTGCAGTCGGGATAAATCCCCCTTTTCAAAACAGTTACTTCATTCCACACGCCCCGTTTCCCCGAAAAAGCTCTGGTTTCAGGCGATTTTTCGCAGAATTTCAACGTCTCCTATCGCTCTAACAACATCAAGGTATGATTCTATCACTTTTAGTAGTTAGATTAGTTACTTGCATGTAGTTAAAACACCAAAAATTTGGGGAAAAATCTAGGGTTCTTGAAGTTCATCCGGATCGAACCTCAAGTTTTTGTTTAGATCTGTTTGCATTTAGTTAGATTAGTGTTAAGGGAAGTAGATACACTTGTATTGTTAATAGATTCACCCGATTTCTCACAAAAACCCCAAACCCTTGTTCTTGAACCGAAAAAGATAAAATTGATAGGCTAAACGGGATATTTTGGGAAAAACGGTGCTTAGGGTTTCATTTTCGGGGGAAACCGCACCTATTGGACCAAAAATTTTCAAGTTTTCGAAACCGGGTCGAAAAATGAAATTTTTGAGTAACAGACGCCTGGACACGGGGCCGTGTCCGCTGAACACGGGGTCGTGTCCAGCCCGCTGTTTGCATTTTGTCCGAAAATATTTCTGTTTCGTGCTAACTTTTGGTGTATTCTTGCAGATGGCCAGGAAGTTCACAAGATTTAACGCCAATGAGCTCGATGCAAGATCTCGATACGAGATTCTTCAAACAAGGCCAGAGGAATACCCGAGGCAAGCTTGCACGGACTTGCTAACCATGGTGAATCAAATTGACCGTTTCAACAACATTGTCACAGGACCACTCAGAGTCGCCCTAACAACTCGTCTCCGTTCCGTCCACGAATGCACGTTGGAATTCTATAGCACTTTCACATTCAACTCGAGGTGCGACCCGTTCGACAATGACGGGGTAGCCTTCCGGTGTGGCGGAACGAGGTATTCGATCTCTATGGCACAATTTGGGTCGATTATCAGGTTGTATGCAGAAGAGGATGCGGGAAACGAAGAAAATACTGGGGGAATGAGAGAGATAGGTGACAACGAACGCCAAGCCATGTGGGCTCAGATTGGAGAAGGGTACTACAATCCGAGCAGCACTAAGAGTACGAAGTTGAGGGATCCGTTATACAGATACATTCATAGGCTCCCCGGCTACTCTCTTAGCCAAAGGCATGACAGTAGTGGCGTCGTTGGGTTAAGAGATTTGGTTGTCCTCCACTGCATCCACAACCGCAGGCCGCTCGATGTTCCGTTCCTCATGCTCCGAAACATGCATCACAACCGCCTTGCTAGTGCACCGACTCCCATCTTCTTTGGGGGTGGGTGTACCGTCTCTTCAAGCACTTCGCCCACATACCTAGGTCCTTTGAGAGGAGCCCATGGTCGGGTACGGTGGATATACACATATGCCGCTCAATGAACCTGATTTATGAGGCAGAAGACGGGACGGTAACCTTTCAAAGGATGCAAGGTCATGCATGGAACCCGCAAGAAACGCTTGTCCTCCAAGCTCCGCAACATCATCAGTACCAATACCAACCCCACGGTGATCCGGGCCAATCATCCTCCTCGGGAGGCGGTTTTCCTAACTTTCAAAGTTTGCATGATTTGTTGCAGGAAAACCTTATGTGCACTAGGAACACCTATAACATGGCGAGCAACACCTACCACCGGGTCGGAGCTATCGAAAGAAACCTATCCGAGATCCAAGACGATGTTGGATATATACGAGACCACATTGCACGCCATGGAGGGGAAGATGACGATGATGATGATGATGACGATGCTATGGAGTAGGCGAGAGGAGCAGAGGAGGAAGCGGTTGGTTGATGACTCCCCAGGTTAACCCTTTTTAATCTTGAACAATTGATGGCCTGCGTGCCAAGTGTTGAACAATTTACTTTCCCTAACTTCTTTTATTTTTCCTGCATTTTTTTTCTTTAACTTTGACATGGATGATAACTTTGGTAAAAGTAGGATGTTTGCTATGTTTTGGTGGAGTGTTTGTTGACTAAGCAGGTACATACGAGGCTTAGAGTGCTAAACATTAGTACTACTAAAGCCGGGATAGGAAAACCGATGAAAGAAACCTGTTTTTTTTCAACTTTGCAGACTGTCCACACGGGGCCGTGTCCATCCGACACGCCCCCGTGCCCGTTCCCCTGAACCTGCTGTTTGTTTAAATTCTGCTGACCTTAACAGACACGGGGTCGTGTCCACTCAACACGCCCCCGTGTTCACCTCCTGTAAGTTCTCGTTACTGGTACCTGAACACGGGGTCGTGTTCACTCAACACGGGGTCGTGTCCAGGTTGCCAGTAACACAAAATTTTTGCTTTTTACACCTTTTTACACATTCAATCAACCTAAAAACTTATTTTTGAGACACATTGAGGACAATGTGTAATTTAAGTGTGGGGGGATGCTAAAACCTTAAATCTTACAAGTCCTAAATACAAGCCTTACACAAAACTCTATTGGAATTGCTAATCACCCCAATTTTTTTTTCAAAAATTTTCATTTTTTTACTTGTCTAGGTTTAACTCGGGAAATTCAAGTTCTAAAAAGGTTATATTTTTACAAATTTACAACCGATAGCGTCGTGATAAAAAGAACCAACATAAGAAAATTATGAAAAGGCATGACAAGCTTAGTTAAAATTTAATTATATATACTTGATCACATAAAAACCCATTCCCACAAAAATGAGTTTTGAGCCTTTATTGAGCAAACACTTACATATCATTTGACTAAATGCTCATTTTCGTTTCTTGTGTGAATAGCCGCTTGGTTCTTACGACTCTAGAACTTGCCACGACGATACATTCCCGGTCCTTACCAACTTAAACTCGAGTAAGTAAATGATGGAGGCATTAGGACTAACCCTTTTTATTTCTACACCATTATTTTTCTTTTTTTTACCACCTACCCAAAATCCCCCTAGTTAGCCCCTTTGAGCCTAAACCTTTTCATTTCATAACCCAAACCAAACACCCTTTTTACCCACCAAAACCTTTTTCATTTTTACCCCTTTGTTTTAGTAACAAGTTCGGTTCTTTATATGACTTTTCAAAAAAAAAAAAATGTTGATGATGAAGCAAAAGAAAATAAACAAACAAGTTCATCAAAAAATAACTTTGTTTGAATAATAGCTTCATCAAAATAAAAGTTACAAAAATAGAAAGTCATATGAAAACCGACACTTGTTACGCTTTTCGCCCTTTTTACTAACCACTAACCACCAACCCAACCACCTACCTTTAACCCAAGCCTAACCCTTAACCCACAAAGTCCTCTTGATATTTACAAAGGTATATAAGTTAAAAAGGAGGAGGATTGATTGCTTGGCAAGCCTATGGTAGAAGTAAGTTCCATGCCGCTCTCGAGTGATCCACAAAAATACATTTTCGGCCGAGTGTTGAGTGATCCCCGTGAGGTATCTGAACTTGTATATAAATAGAATTTTACAAAGGCATGTTATGCCCTAATAAGTAATTTCTCTTATGAAAAGTTTTAAATAAATCATGACGAATAGGATTGTAAATAAATAAAAATAAAATTAAATAAAGAATCTTGGAAATCCCGACACTCTACGACAAGCCCAAAAACCTTCTTTTCTACCCATTCCATTTGGGAGTGTAAATAGCCACATATTAAAGAGTTTTGCTTGAGGACAAGCAAAGATTCAAGTGTGGGGGTATTTGATGTGTTCAAATATTAACATATAAATTTCATCAAATGAGGCATAAAACTAACCCCTTTTTAGTACTAATGTTGGAAAAAGTGTGCTTTTGTCTTCCTTTTGTATTTTCAGGATTAAATGAGCTCAAATTAACAAAAGAAGCAAAAAGACATCAAAATCTAACATAAATACAAGAAAAGGAACAAGATGTGACATGCCCGACCCCACGAAAGCATCTTCCCAAGCAAAACAAGAGATCAGAAGCCTGAACACGCCCCGTGCTCAGCCAGCACGGGGGCGTGCCCAAGTGTCAGCAGAAAAGACAAAGTGGTAGAAGCTTCTATTGCCCACCACGGGCCGTGCTCAGCGGACACGGGGCCGTGGTCAACTATAAGATTCGCACAATCCAGCAAATCTGCATAGTACAAAGATTATTCTGCACCACGGGGTCGTGCTCAGCGGACACGGGGGCGTGGTCAACTAATAAGACAAAGCTGCATTTAATGAAGAAAGAGAAGGATGTGGACACGGGGCCGTGCCCACTGGACACGGGGCCGTGCCCGAGCTTCTGTTCAGCCTATAAATAGATGTGCTTGGCTCAAGCTCAAACCATCCCTTGGCACACCACCTCTCTCACACTTCACCCACCACCCACCACCACCATAACACCATCATCCACCACCATCATCCATTGTCCATCGTAGAGTGTGTGAGTCGTCTCGGGATCCAAGATTGATCGTAAGAGTTCTTGACAATCAAGGCCATGTTTACCTAAGTCTCTTACATCACTTGGTGAAGACAAAGTGTCTAGTGTAATACTTTTTATTTCTAATCTTTTGCACATTTTATTTGGTTTCGTATTAATGACTTTAATAACTAGTTGCTTATGTTGAAGGTGATCTTTCTTTATCGTTTGTCCGTGGTGTCTTGAAATTATTTTACTGTCTATATAAAATAAAAGATTTTCACCATTCATATCTCCACGGTCTTTATGGAGGTATGTTGGCTACCTGGTCGGGGGTTAAGGGAACGGTTTGGTAAAGGTCTTGCCATTGTTCAGCGTTTAGAGGTCCTGCAATGGACCTGGGTCAAATTTAGTAGGACCTCCTTCAATACTTAATGGTATTGGATGGCGGGGGTCCAAACTCTTTGATCCCCTCATAAGTTAACTACTATTAATACTATAACCCGGCTATTTAGGACTGTATCCCTGCTGACTCAGACTACTTAGTCGAGGGTAACGTCACCTCCAAAAGAGGGGCCTACCATAATATTGCATTAATAACTTAATTCATTATCTTCCAATAATCCACCCTTTAAGGATTGTATCCTTGCTGACTCAAACTACTGGGGTGAGGGTAACGTCACCTTCAAAAGAGGGGCCTACTACAATAACTAAGATAATCTCTTAATTATGTGCAAAAGTGCGGAAATAATCAAAGGTTACACTAGATACGAGTCGGAACCAAGTGATTCATCTTGTCTATCTGTTTTTCTTTTTATTTTTATTTTCAGCATTTTAGTTAGTTTTTATTTTTCTTAGTTTAAAACATTTTTTCTAAACTTTTTATTTTGATTAGACGTTGAGGATAAACCGGTATTAAAAGCTCTTGTGTCCTTGGACGACCTCGGTATCTTACCAACACTATACTACGCTCACGATGGGTGCACTTGCCCATATGTGTGTCTAGTGTTAGTAAATATCGTGTTTTATAAATTTAAAACTTGGCTAAAATAAGTGTTAAAGGGGCTTAAAATATACACCTAATATATATAACACTCGACAACGCATCAACTGCTTTCATAATTAATTAGGTTTTTAGAAAATCACAAAAATCAAATCATTATTAACTAGGTCTTCGATAAAGGTTAAGTATCGATAGTTTGCCCATAGTGTCCACGGATTGATATCTGGTCTTGCTATCTACACTACACTACGACCAGTGCACTTGCCGATTGTGTGTGGTTTAGTAGCGATTCCATTTTAAAACTTGTTTTGAAATTAATATATACACTTTTCACACATAAGTCAGCGTATTTATATAATTCTTTTAGTGTAAGCAGAGTACACGTGCGTAAAAGTGTTCAGGACCAGCGTATTTTACCAGCATATTTTCAAGGGGTCAGCGTATTTTACTCTGAAACCGACCCATTTGAGACTTTTAGTTATTTAGCTCAAGTCTTCCATTTCTCAATGCCGTTTTTCATTTATTTTCCAACCATTGTGTAATTCATGGTTGACTCTTCTTATAAATAATCATGGCGTCATAATGCCATCTTTTGTTTTTTATTCCTTAATCGTTTGACCTGTTTCGACATTTAAATATTAAAATTTAAATTGTCCGCATTCTTATAGTGCCTTCTATTTCCACACTAAGACTTGCGTTTATCTACCATCACAACTTTATTTGTGATGGATTGTTATAGGAAAACCATTATATTCCGATTTTACCCTCCAGTTTGACAATTTACAAAAATGACCTGTTAGGAGGCATTAAGCTAAAAAGGCTTACGCCTCCCCCTTTTGTGCTACCGGAGAGGTCTAACCAATTATTAGACTTATTTTAATCTACCCTTAAGGGTTGTTTACCCGGTTCATTGTCCGGGGGTATTTTGGTTAATTTTAGTCCTTTTACTGCCAAAGGACATATAAAAACTTATTTTGACTAAGTAGGCACTTTTAACCTGTTATTCCATTTAAATTTATTGTGTTCCTAAGAATATAAAAATCTCCAATCTAATTTACTAGATATACCTAATTGAGGCAATCTCATTCCCACCCTTGACTCAATTAACTCTTGTCGGGCCATAAAACCTCACATGAGTTTGAATCCTCACACGTACCTGACTCGGGTCAAAGTATTGATCTTTTATCAATGTATTACTTTTCTTACTCGCTGATTCTTGGCGATGCATGTCCATACACTATGCTTTTCCTGTAAGTATAAAACTTTAACGAACAAGCATTAAATACTACGCTCAAATGGTGACATCATCACCATTGGACCCGTATAACCCGTTTGTCTTTTAACCATTATTTGTTTATTCTTTAGACAACTACACACGTCCTTATATTGTTTAAATCACTAACATGTGATATGCTTGCGATTTCGCTTATTGGCCCGTTATGTCATACGTTATAGGGTCTCATTTTTAAAATCATCGTTTAATCATTATCATATGATTTACTTGCATTTTTACCTGTCTGAGTGGTCCGCGTCAGCAAGTGTTTACCACCAAAACTTATTTTTACTTGAATGACCCGTTTGGTTCACGCCAGAAAGTTATATTTTGAAAGTTTATTGGTTTATCACCAAAAACTCATTTTTTTTTCTTGTTCGACACATTCGGTTCGCGTCAGAAAGTCATATTTTCAAAATTCATCATGTTAATCACCTAAATGTGATTTGTCGCCATTTTTCTCGTTTAACCCGTTATGGTTTACACCATAGGGTCGTATTTCTAAAATTCTTTATGTTAATCACCTAAATGCGATTTCTCTCCATTTTGCTTGTTTGACCCGTTATGGTTTACACCATAGGGTCGTATTTCTAAAATTCTTTATGTTAATCACCTAAATGTGATTACTCGCCACTTTGTTCGTTCGACCCATCATGGTTTACACCGTAGGGTCTCAGATTTAACAAATCATTGATTTTAACCATCTACTTTTCATTTAAAAACAAATCTTCTAATCTAGGAGGTGTAATTTTTACTTACATTGCGTCCGATCATGCTTTCTTGCGTCTCGACCCATTTGACCCATTTCCTTTCAAGGTTCCACTTAGCTTGTCAAGAGTCAAACTAGAATACAATATCCACAAGATGGTTAGATTAGTCATCATATACCATGACCATCTCTCTTATGGACCTCCATACCATTTTTCTTATCCAATCCTTTTTATAGGTCAGTTTGACTTTTAAAAGTAAAACTGCCAGTTGACATTTATATGCACTAACATGTCGAATAAAACTTATTTAGGCATTTTATCAAATACTTGGCGGGCATCATTTTTAGGCCATCTTTTTAACTAAATTTCTCATCCAATATCACCACATTTCATTCAATTTAGCAAGTTTATACACTTATGAACATCAAGTCAATATAAACTTTCAATTATCTCATGCTAATTCATCAATTATTATATAAGAACTTGAGATTGTTCAATCACTATGAAACAACCCATTTCATCATATGTATGGAATTTACTCAAATATCTAACTTAGTCAAAGACTTCAAACATTCATGTATAGATGATTTCAAGCACCTTTTAACATCATTACAACATTAATTTTGTCATATCATCTAAACCCATTTCAAGTCATGTATTAGCACTTACCAAAATCACAAAATTGTTCATGCATTTCACCCATACAAGCACGTATGTTGGTTATGAACATTACAACATCATAAATTTCATCATATCATCTAAACCTATTTCAAGTCATGCATGAACACTTAATCAAATCACTAATTTGTTCACACACCTTTGTTTAGATGATGTTAGAGAGCTAAAACCTTCAACACGCAATCAAAATCCACTTGATTTCACCCTTGATTTCTAGGTTTTATGCTTGAAGGTTATAAGGGTTCTTCCCTTCTTTCTCCCTCTAACTTATGACACACACACACATGTATGTGTGTTTTTTTTCTAATATATATTTTTATCATTTAGAAACTACAATTCAGCCCTTGTAGTTTTATTAGTTGTTAAATGGGTTACAACCCACTTATTTCCACAATTATTACTTCTTATTAACTAGGTTAAACATTCCTAGTTTGAATCCTTAAATGAAATGGACTTAAGAATTACCTCAGACGGATTAGAATTTAGTTCGAATAAGATGATATAAATTTGAGCCCTAAAATCTTGATCATCAAAAAATGGAGAGACTTGATTGATATTGAACGAGTTCTTTTTCTTGTTTATAGAATGTTGAAATGCCAAAGGAAGAGTTGTCAGGATTACACTAGAAATACTCTTAAATAGAATTATTTAGGTATTAATTAATTGTTTTAAAAAGAGTCCATCCATCTCCCCATTTAATTATTTTTCATAAAAATTTCAATGTGATTATTACTCTCTATTTCACACCATTAATCAAATTCTGAATGAGTTTTAATGTTCAAGAAAATTTATTTGGAAGTTAAAAATTATGTAAATTAATGTTCTAGAAAATTTATTTGGAAGTTAAAAATTATGTAAAGTTTTAATTGGTATTAAATTTTATTTTAATTAAAACTAATTATGCAAAACTCATGGACGATGTTTCCTCTTTCAAAATATATATTTTTAAAACTTCCTAGAAGTTAAATTCTAGGATTTAAATCCTATGTATTAACTAAATTATTACTATTGATATAGGGTTGGCGTTGGCTACAAAGTCTATTTTTCTTACAAAGTGTAAAAAGTCATAAAACACCATAATGTAAACCATAAAACACGCTCAAACCCACAAATAACAGAGTAAAGATTACTAAAACGGCATATTTGTTGGTTTTGTTTTGTGTTTTGGATGATAAGGTTTTGATTATCGAATGACTAACATTACTGTGTTTTATGTTGATTATCATGTTGTGTTTTATATTCAAAGTTCTACCATGGTGTGTTTGAAGTTTTTATGGACTGTTTGGGTTTGAATATGGTGTTTTAGTAATCTTCACTCTATTATTTGTGGGTATTGAGTGTGTTTTATGGCTGAAATTGTGGTGTTTTATAACTTTGTACACTTTTTAGGAAAAATGGACTTTGTAGCCGAACCCCACCCGATATATATATTAGGGATCGGTTCAAATGAAAACCATCCCTAGTTGCGAGAACCACGAGAACCACTCTCCACCAATCAGACTATGCTATACATGCACTATTATTTTATTCCCTAAAGGGTATTTTGGTCATTTACTCAAAATGTCTAATCTCTCTGTCTTTTTTAAGTCTTCACACACTCTCTCCCTATCTCTTTCAGAAACCAGAGATTTGTTTTTTTCTCTCTCTCCTCTCTTCAAAACCAGAGATCTTCAACCCAAACCACAACCCACTGCCATCTTCATATCCTCCGATTCCCCCTCCTACCTCAAAAAACCCACACACTCCTAATGTGCAGTCGCACCCCTCCCCACCCCCTGAACCCCCTCCTTCTCCGACGACAAGACCCCCTTCACCAAAATCAAAACTCTACTCACCAAAATCAAAACCTATGTCTCATCCGCCACCGTCACCGGGGATCACATCCACCAACGGAGATACACTCCGACCACCACCTCCATCACTTCGCACTCTCTGTCTCATCGACGTTTTGGGGGTTTCGACGTTTTTCGGAGGCGGTGGTGGCGGTGAACGATGGTTGAAGGGGTGGGTGAAGGGGTGGTTGTTGTGGTGGGTTAGGGGCGGCAGTGTGTCAAAGGCGGTGGTGGCGGCGAATGATGGGTGAAGGGGTGGGTGAAGGGGCTGTGAAGCGGTGAATGATGGGTGAATAGATGGTGGTTTGTTGCAAGGAACTAAGGATCTTGATGTAGGTTGCTTGAATGTTTGAATCTGGAAAAAGTGAGTTGCTTTTTTTATTTGGATCTTGGATTGATCTTGATTCTGTATAATGTTTTGGTTTTTGATATTGATTATGTATAATGTTGAAAAAGTGAGTTGCTTTTTATTTGGATCTTGGATTGATCTTGATTTTATATAATGTTTTGGATTGATCTTGAATCTAGTGGTTTGTTGCAAGGAACTAAGGAACTCCGGTTTCGTTTTGATCTTGATTCTATATAATGTTTTTTTTTTTTTTTTTTTTTTTTTTTTTTTTTTTTTTTTGCATAAGATGAGTTGCTTTTTATTTGGATCTTGGTTTGATTTGTGTTTTTCATATGGGGTTGAGTTGGCAGTGATAGTTCGAAACCAATTTCCGACAATTGATGACGATGGCGCGACAAGGATGGCGGGGGGTAGGTTTTTGAACCTGCAACCCTACTTTGCAGCCTTGATTATTGGAAACTTTGAGCCAAACCCCGTTTTTTTTCAAGGTCCACACATTGTTTTGATTTTTGTTGTTCGTTTTTTATATTTTTTTTAGATGATGATGATAAGTTCAACTTATCTGAGACACCTACTGAGTCGCGATTTTTGGGTGAGTTCGTTTGATAAGATTTTCAAATTTCGTAAACCCGAAATCGAGGTCGGGGGCGTAAAAAAGATGTTTGGCGTAAATTTTTTTTTGGTTTTGCTAAAAAAGTTTCTGTAAATTTTTTTTTGTAAAATAGTTTTTTTTTGTAAAAAAAAAGATTTTTTGTTTTGGTGTTAATTTTTTTTTGTTTTTTTGTAAAAAAAGTTAAAACCGTAAAAATATTTGTTTTTTTTTTTTGTAAAAAATCTATCAAAAAAATATGTTTTTTTGTAAAAAAATCTGTTTTTTGTAAAAAAGTTTAAACCTGTAAAAAATTTGTCATAAAAAAAAGTTTAAAACCGTAAAAAAATGTTCGTAAAAAAAAGTTTTCTGTAAATTTATTTTTGTAAAAAAAAGTGTTTCGTAAAAAAAAGTTGTTCGTAAAAAAAAGTTTCGGGCGTAAAAACGGGACGTTAAAGCGGTGCGATAAAAAAATGGGGCGTAAAAAAACAGGACGTAAAATCTGATTTGTAAAAAAAAACCAAATAAGACAAAAACAAATATTAAAATATTAACATCATATTATTCCATATATAAGTTTACAAGTTTTTTGTGCATCATTAGTTGTACTTTGTGCTTTGTGAGTTCTTCAAAAAAAAAAAACTTGATTTTTTACTTTTAACCTAAAGGTTTTTACCTTTTTCAATTTTAACCCTACATAATTTGGTTTTTTAACTTTAACCCAAAACTTTTCATTATTTACAATTTGGCTTCATTTTTCGTAAATTTTCATTTTACGTATAGTTCTAAATTTTTCGAGTTAATACGACGCAACGTGCATGTGTGGTTCAACATTTTTACCTCTATTTTTCCATGTTTGACAGGTTCGTCGCAACACACATATCCTAGGTCAAGTCAGTGTTGGTGGTCGATGACGGTTGTTTGACATTAGTACTATTTGACACCGTTTTACGCCCCGCCGTAACGCGCGGTGTGCTTTGGGGGTTTTCAAAGAAAAAATGGATATGCATATGGTTGTCGTAACGTTGGCTTTGGGGGTTTTCCAAAAAAAATGTTTTTTTTTTGACTTTTCACCCAAAAATATTTCATAAATTACTTTTAACCCAAAACTATTTGCTTTTTACTTTTAACTCAAAACTTTTTATCTTTTGCAATCTATTCTCATAACTTTTTTTACTTTTAACTTTGGTCCTTTATAGTTTTCATTTTCCGCAAATTTTTCGCTTTATGCTTAGTTCTAAATTTTGTGACTTAACACATCGCAACGTGCGTCTTTAGTTTAACGTTTTTACGTTTCGTTCTAAATTTTGTGAGTTAACACGACGCAACGTGCGTGTGTGGGTGAACGTGTTTACATCGTCTATTTTCTCCCTGTTTGACAGGTTTAACATAATGTCAGGGTCCTATATCCACTTAGTTATAACTAAAGAATCCCCTCCGCATTGCGGCGGGTCGCAATCCTAGTAAGACAAAAAAAGCAACTTGACCATATTAACCTTTTGATAATAAAATATTCAAAACATAATAAAACAAAAGGAATAAAATATTAGATAAAGTAACTTTTGATCTCAACCATCTATCTCAATAGATCAAAGGTGGAAAAGTGGTTCTCGCAATGGGGGTAGCTTCCATTTTAACCCCTCCCTATATATATATGAGAAGGATCCGTTAGTAACCACTCTTTATTGCGAGAACCGCGAGAATCAATCTGAACACAACCAAAAATACCTAAAAATAGCTAAAAAACACACAATTTTTTTAATATTTTTTAATTAAAAATCATTGTATTTCATTATTAAATTTTTTTTGCTACTAAAAGTAGCGATTTTTTACATAAAAAATATAAAAAAAATTGTGTGTTTTTTAGATTTTTTTAGGTTTTTTGGGGGGTTTAGTTTTTAGCATTTAGCCGGGGGGGGGGGGGGGGGGAGGGGTTATGGTTTTTTTAGGTTTTTTGGGGGAGTTTAGTTTTTAGCATTTAGCTTGGGGGGGGGGGGGGGGTTAGGTTTTTTTAAGTTTTTTTGTTGTGTTCACATTGGTTCTCAGGTTCTCGCAATAAATGTGGTTCTCGCATAAACCCTAATATATATATATATATATATATGGATTTATTGATGAAATGTCAATGATAAAAAAAACTCAAATATAATTATATTAATTAATTTAATACATGGCATTATTAACAATAATGAATGATACTAATAGTTCACGTTTTTTTTTTTGATGAGGGTCCGGTTGACAAAACGAGTTGGGTTTTCTAGGACCTGTTTTTTGGCGGGTGTTACACTTTGGTGAACACATCTGCTAATTGATCTCTAGTTTTGACATGAGGCATTGTAATCATTCCATCCTCAAGCTTTTCCTGGGTGAAGTGACAATCAACTTCTATGTGTTTGGTTCTTTCGTGAAACACGAGGTTATTTGCAATATGAATAGCTATCATATTATCACACCATAAATTCTTGGGTTTTGTTTGTCTAAACCCAACCTCATTAAGAAGATTTCGAACGCTCACAAGAAGTTTGTACCATAGCCCTGTATTCTGATTATGCACTTGAACGTGATACAAAACTTTGTTTCTTGCTTTTCCATGACAACTGTAAAGCCTTCTAGTTTATGATGACCATGATTCTGATACAAGATACCTCATCCTGGAGCACCTTTTAGGTACTTAAGGATGTGACAAACAGCTTCCCAATGTGAAGATCTAGGGGATGCCATAAACTAACTGACCACACTAACCGGAAAAGAAATATCTAGTCTAGTAATGGTTAGATAGTTTAACCTACCAATGATTATTCTGTATTTTTCTGGATCTTCAAGAAGGTCACCATCATCTGCTTTCAATTTCACATTTGGTATCATTAGCACATCACAGTTCTTAGCTGCAATCATCCCAGAATCTTTTAGAACATCCAAACAATATTTCTACTGATTTAGACAAATCCCTTTTCTAAACCAAGATACCTCAATCCCCAAGAAATACTATAATGTTCCTAAGTCTTTAGTATAAAAACGAGCTCCTAGAAAACCTTTTAATTTCTTGATGCCAACTTCATCGCTCCCTGTAATTACAATTTCACCCACGTATACAAATAGAAGAATGCATCCCAACTTTGATGAAGTGAAGAACAACGAATGATCATACGAACTTCTTTTCAAACCGAATTCAGTAACCACGGTACTGAACTTCCCAAACCAAGCACCAAGAGATTGCTTAAGACCATACAAAGATTTCTTTAACATGCATACTTTACTCGACCCCCCCTCCCCGAGCAACAAACCCAGGTGGTTTCTCAATATAAACTTCTTCTTTCAAATCTCCATGTAAGAATGCATTCTTGGTATCAAGTTGATACAAACCCCAGTTATACATGGTAGCCAACGAGATAAATATACGAATGGATGCTAACTTAGCAACCAGAGAAAACGTCTCAGAATAATCCATCCCGTAAGTTTCAGCATAACCTTTTGCAACTAGACGAGCCTTTAACTGAGCAAGAGAGTCGTCTGGATTAACCTTAACAGTGAATACCCATTTACATCCAATTGCCTTTTTGCCGACAGGTAAATAAGTCCATGTATTATTTTGCTCGAGTGTCACACCCCAAAAACGTCGCAACGGAAATACAAACGTGGCAGTGACGGAGGCTGGTACCCATAAGTATCTTAGTAGAAGATGCAATATTTATTTTGGACATATAACTTAATTAAAATATAAGTTTAAAGTTTAGAGTTTACAGTTTAAAAACAACCTACAACCACAACATAGTTGTTTGATCCTTATGGATCTTAGTACACATGGTCCCAATAGTTTTAACAGTTGTCCAAAACATTATTTGTTACAACATTGAATTAACTACTGTCACAACCCCCGTCCCCTAACAAACCTGGGAATGGGCGGCCGCGGCCAGTTTGGGTGGTATCTGTATTTTATCCATTTTGGCTGCGGAAATTACATCAGGATCGTAGTTAGGAAATATTTTATCAGAGTAAATACCACACTTTCATAATATTACACATGTGGAAAAAATCCCAAGTTTTAAGTACACGCATTTTCATAGGGGTAAACCCTATTTTATTTAATAAAATATCTCTTTATTTTTAGGTAACTTTATTGCCACTTTTCCAAGCCTTCAGTGCTGTCCAGCTGGCTTCTATTTGGCTTTCACATTTTGTTACCTGAAACGCGTTTTAAAAACATTTTGTCAGTGGGAAATACTGGTGAGTGAATCCCAGTTTAATCAAGTTTAATAAAGACCATTGTACAGTATTGAGGGCGGTCGCGCAATTACATTTATTTCCATCTATTCAATTACCACCCATGGTACTGTCAACCCGACTTGTGGTCATGTTACTCCTCGCAAGGCAGTAACAAATTTTGTATACAAAACCCCAACATACCGACGATAATTGTAGAATACAAATACTCAATCACTGTTTAATATATCCTTAATTAAGTGAGGGTTTGTAAAAACAATTTGCAAAAAGGAGATTACTCACATTCCTGTCTTAGGTTTCCTTTAAGGGTTTCCTGGTGATTATCTATAATTTACACAAATGCACACGTGTTAGTATAATAAACCATTATTTATATTAATGATACCCTCCCCGAGACGGCATTCCAACGACTACGTCGGGCAGAACCACGACAGCCGTTACGGAACCTTGGATCCATCGGGCAGCGTATCTAATACATAACCGGGGTTATGATACTTACAACGGAGCAGAACTTCGTTAATTAGGGGGATATTATGCCCGGAAATAGTTTACACTATATGTAATTTCGAGAGAGAAAGAAATGTGAACGAATTCGAATGAACTGTCGATGCCTGCTATTTATAGGGCTGATATTGGACTTCCTCGCGGCCCGCGTAAGATTAGGCTAAGGCTTACGCGGCCCGCGTAGTAGGGGTGTAGCTGCTAGGGTTGTTGATTCGTTGGTATAGGTTCGACACAATCATGACACGTGGCGGCTCAGGGGCTCGCCCTGACTTCAAGCTGTCGCGGCCCGCGTAAGCAGTAGCCAAAGGCTACGCGGCCCGCGAGCGACACCAGAAATTTGTTTTTAATTAATTTTTATAAAAATAAGATCTTTGGGCTCGGTTTTCACATACGGGGTATATTTTAGTATATATTGGGGTATTTTAATATATTTTAGGGCGTCGAAAATATTTTGGAGAGTTGTTACATCCTCCCCACCTTGTTTTAGAGCTCATCCTCGAGATCTACTGGAACATGTGTGGATATTTCCTTTGCATTTTTGATTCAAGTTCCCATGTATACTCTGGTCCTCTTTTGGAGTCCCATTTTACTTTGACCAGAACTAATCTCTTTTGCTTGAGATTCTTAACTTTCCTGTCTTCAATTTGTAGAGGTCTTTCTACAAATTTTAACTGCTCATTTACCTCTATATCTTTAAGAGGTACCATCAGTGATTCATCAGCTAAGCATTTCTTGAGATTAGATACATGAAATACATCATGTATTCCTGCCATTTCCTCTGGCAGTTGTAGCTGATAGGCTAGAGGTCCTATTCTTCTAATAATTTCAAAAGGTCCAACATACCTGGGACTTAGCTTTCCCCCTTTGATGAATCTTACTACTCCTTTCCAAGGAGAGACTTTTAATAACACTTTATCTCCTACTTGAAATTCCAATGGCTTTCGTCTATTATCTGCATAACTCTTTTGTCGATCGCGTACTGCTTTCAGTCGTTCCTTGACTTGAATGCTCTTGTCAGTCGTTTTCTGTACTATCTC
>JARYGA010058431.1:0-48332 GCA_030545235.1 Helianthus tuberosus
AAATCAATTACACAAGCTCTAAGCATGTCCTCCATTGTTTGAATTGTTCTTTCGCTTTGTCCATCTGTTTGAGGGTGATAAGCTATGCTCAATTTTAACTTGGTTCCCATTGCCTTTTGGAAACTTGACCAAAAATGAGAGGTAAATCGGCTATCTCTATCAGAAACAATTGATAAAGGAATGCCATGTAAAGAAACAATTTCATTTACATATAACTTAGCTAATTGTTCCATACTGAAAGTTTCCTTCATTGGTAGGAAATGAGCTGACTTGGTTAGCCTATCTACAATCACCCAGATTGTATCATTTCCTTTCTTAGTTTTGGGTAATTTAGTAACAAAATCCATTGTTATCAATTCCCATTTCCACACTGGCATTTCTAATTGTTGTAGAAATCCTGAGGGATTCTAGTGTTCAGCTTTGACTTGTGAACAAGTTAGACATTTAGAAACATAGGCTGCTATGTCCTTTTTCATTCATATCCACCAGAAATTCTTCCTTAAATCCTGGTACATTTTATCATTTCCTGGGTGCATCGTATATTTGGACTTATGGGCTTCTTCTAATATACGATTACGCAGGTTTCCTAATTTAGGTATCCACATTCTCTTTTTATGGAATCTCCAAATTCCATATGTTCCTTGTTCTAATTCTTTAAGCATACCTTTTAACTTTTCAGCATCATTCTTGATTACTGATTCTTGTGCTTCTCTTATCTGGTCATTTAAATCTAATTGCAGATTTAATTTAAAAGAACGTACCCTTTTTGACTTTTCATGATACTTTCGGCTTAAAGCATCTGCCACTACATTTGCTTTTCCTTCATGATACTAGATATCACATTCATAGTCACTAAGCATCTCCATCCAGCGTCTTTGTCGCATATTCAACTCCTTTTGCTTAAAAATACACCTTAAACTCTTATGATCAGTGAATATGGTAAACTTACTACCATAAAGATAATGTCTCCAAATCTTAAGAGCAAAAATTATAGCTCCTAACTCTAAATCATGGGTTGAATAATTCTCTTCATGATTCTTAAGTTGTCTAGAGGCGTAAGCTATAACCTTTTGACGTTGCATCAATACACATCCATAACCTAATTTAGAAGCGTCACAATAGACTATAAAGTCTTCAGCTCCTTCTGGTAATGCTAGTATGGGTGTATGGGTTAATTTATGCTTAAGGATTCTAAATGCTTCTTCTTGTTTTAATCCCCATTCAAACTTAACAGATTTACAGGTTAGCTTAGTTAAAGGAATGGCTATTCTAGAAAAATCTTGAATAAATCTTCTATAATAACCGGCCAATCCTAAGAAACTTCTGACCTCGGTTGGTGACTCAGGGATTTTCCATTTAGTAATTGCCTCGATCTTTGTGGGATCCACATGAATTCCTTCATGATTGACTAGGTGTCCAAGAAACTGTACCTGTTCTAACCAAAACTCGCATTTTGAAAATTTAGCGTAAAGCTTTTCCTTTCTTAATAAACTTAAAAGTGCGTGCAAATGCTTTGCATGATCTTCCTTATTCTTAGAGTATATGAGAATATCATCTATGAAAACAATTATGAATTTATCCAAATATGGCTTACATATTCGGTTCATCATGTCCATAAATGCAGCTGGGGCATTGGTTAAACCAAATGGCATGACAGTAAATTCATAATGGCCATACCTTGTTCTGAATGCGGTTTTAGGAATATCATCTTCCTGTACCTTTAATTGATGATATCCTGACCTTAAATCGATTTTAGAGAAAAATTGAGCTCCTTGTAGTTGATCGAACAGATCATCGATTCTTGGTAATGGGTACCGATTCTTAATCGTGACTTTGTTCAATTCACGGTAGTCAATGCACATACGCATTGATCCGTCTTTCTTTTTAACAAACAGTATTGGCGCTCCCCATGGCGATGAGCTTGGTTGTATAAATCCTTTTTCTAACAATTCGTCTAATTGTTTCTTCAGTTCCTGCATTTCAGCGGGTGCCAAACGATAGGGTGCTTTGGCAATCGGTGATGTTCCTGGTATTAAATGGATTCTGAATTCGACTTCCCTATCTGGAGGTTGCCCTGGAAATTCTTCTGGAAATACATCTGAAAATTGAGATACTACTGGAATATTTTTTAAATCCTTTCCTTTAGTGTTAGTGATTATGGAAATCAAATACACTAATGATCCTTTTCTTATGTAACTTGCAGTTTTCATCACAGAGATGAATTTTGTAGTTCTAGATGGTTTATCTCCTTTAATTGTGATCGTTTTACCTTTTGGTGAATTTACTTGAATTTACTTTTGATCACATACTAGCTTTATTGGTTATTAACCAATCCATTCCTAAAACAACATCAAATCCTGCCAGATTCATGGGATAAAGGTTTGCAATAAATTTCTGATTTAAAATTTCTATGCTTGCTCCCTGCAAGATTTCAGAAATTCTAACAGTTTCTCCATTAGTTGTTTCTACTAAGCATTCTTGTGGTAGTTTAGTTAATGATTGATTTAGGAATTTGCAAAATGATGTATTAATAAAACTTTGGTTTGCACCAGAGTCAAATAATATTTTAGCAAAAATATCATTAACTAAAAACGTACCAGCGATGACATCTGGAATCATTTTGGCTTCATCTGCAGTTAGAACAAATGTTCTAGCATTTTGAGTATTCTTGTTGTTTGTAGCTGGAGCTAATTTCGGGCAATTAAGCTTGATATAACCTTGTTCTCCGCAGTTGTAACATATCCTATTGTTAGCTTTCTTCCTGCAATTTTCTTCTTTGTGTCCCGATATTTTGCAAAAGTTACAGTATATGGAGCATTTTCCTGAATGCTTTCTTTTGCAATTCCTACAGTAGGGTGTATAGGTAGAACCTATATTTTTCCCACGATTAAAATTTCCAGAACGAAATTCTTGTGTGAGTTTCTGAGTTAGGTTCCTCCTTTGATCTTCTTCTCGGGTACGGACTAATTCATCTGTCAAGGTATTTGCTAGTTCTACATCTTCTTCTATGGTTTGAGGTCTAGTTGCCTTGACTACATGTCTTATCTCCCC
The DNA here is from genome assembly GCA_030545235.1 of Helianthus tuberosus. NCBI lineage: Eukaryota > Viridiplantae > Streptophyta > Magnoliopsida > Asterales > Asteraceae > Helianthus > Helianthus tuberosus. The sequence goes on from JARYGA010058431.1 coordinate 3,052, forward strand.
AATTAATCCCCAGATATAACGGGAGATTAACACTGGTTCTGGTGAAGCAAGAGTTGGCACTATTCTAGCATATTCGAAGAATATTTTAGTGTATCCCTTACTATCCACACCAGTCATCCTAAGGTTTAGGAATTTGTTTGTTATCTGTTCCTTCTCATTTTCTACCATGTTCTTAAATTCTTCCCATTCCATATTGTAGGTTCTATCACTTCCTCTTGATTGGAGGATAGTGTTCCACCATTCTAGTGCTGAATTCTTAAATAGATTAGAAGCAAACAATATCTTATCTTCTTCAGCACACTTGCTTATTCTTAAGACTGCCTCAGTTTTCTCTATCCAGCGTAGAGTTGCAATGGCCCCTTCGTTGCCCGAGAATTCCATTGGTTTACAAGACCAGAATTCTTTATAAGAACAACCGTAAGACACGGTTCTTCTCCTTTTGGGAATAGGCATTTGAAGTACGGGTCCATTGTTCACGCTATTTTCGAGGTTCGATTGGTCGCTTACTGCTATACTTACTTTTATTATTCGCTTCTTGAATAGTTTGAATAATAAATGGCATTGCATCTATAATTCCTTGTGCCACAATATGTTGAACGGCACTATTATCCATATGGGTTCCATTGTTATTGATGCTTGGATTCTCATTAACCACGTTAATGTTACTCTGGTTATCATTATTCAGATTTCCTTGATTTCCTTCATCAGCAATCTGAATTTTAAACATTTACCCCATATTAATATCACAAGATAATATTTAATATAGTTAATCACATGACACGCAATCTAGCCAAAACGTCGATCATTGCGACTTTTACTCTATTTCCATATACTATTATGCATCTATTACACACTAGTACTGAAATAAAAATTACAATACCAACAGAAATAGAATCACACTAATAGTAATATGCATCCGTACACACATATTTTATTTTATTTTTATTTTATTATATTATATTATTATTACTATTATCGTTTCCTCCATCACATCACGGATATGGATTTATCCAAAAATCCATATTGCGTTCATCGTATTTCCATACGAGACGCTCTCCCACCTGACGCATTCTCTCACTGCTTTCTAAAATTTCCTCACCAAATGTCCTAAGTTCTTGGACGTTTTCTACACTCATTGGGGGTGCAGGATCTAGGACTGGGTTTGGAATCTGGGGTGCGGGTTCCTGATATGGGGGGTGAAAGTGCCTGAAATCGGTAAGGATCTTCTAAGATCTCCCTAATATATTCATCGTGGTAATAGGGATCTAAAGTGTCCATACCTGGATAGGCTCCTATGTTTTGTATGGGTGTGTCTTCATGTATCGGGTAACGTTGCACAAAGTCCCTATTATCGTCCCACCAGGGGTCGTAATTTGGGTCTAGGGGGTTTGGTGCAGGTACCCTAGGGATTTCTTCTGGGTTGAAATCATGCATCTCCACTTGGTTTTCAGGGTTTTCTATCTCCATGGGTTGGTCTGGGATTTGTGGTTGTGGGGCTACTAGTTATTCCAGACTTGGGTCAGCAGCAGTTGTAGCTAGGATATGGAAATTAGCTAGGCTTCTATTAAGCATATCCTGTGTATGGGCATCTGACTTTCGCTTAGCGGCTGCTAAAACTCTTTGCTGTTGCAACTTTCGCATTCTTTTCCTACGTGCAAAAGCTTCCTTACTGAACCATCCTCGTTTCTTATGAGGGAATGGCTCTTTTGACTGGGCTTTAAAAGCAAACATTCCTTCTTCCTGATCAGCAAAATACCCAGAAAGGGTAGGCTGTGAAGAGGTACCTTCACTCCTAGGTGAATCAGACAACTGACGACTCATGTCTGGGGGTCCTTGATCACTCATATTGTAAACTAACAAATAGTCAAATAACACATAACAAATAAATACAGTTATGCACGTATTTCTGTAATTTATTTCCTAACACAAAATTTAGAATTTAAGTGTCAGCAGAACACTTCTTTGGCTCAGACCAGTGGCTAGGCTCTGATACCACATTCTGTCGCAACCCCCGATCCGTTATCTGTCCCGGGAACGGGCGGACGCGAACTCAGAGTTTCGGTGGTATCAGCTTGTTAATTATGGCAGCGGAAATTACATCAGGACCGTAGTTAGGAAATGTTTATCAGAGTAAAACCACCATATTTAATATTAATAATCACATGGGTAAAACCCAAGTTTCTTATTACAATACATTTATAGGGATAAACCCTATTTTATTGAATTTAAAACATCGTTTATTAGGTAACTTTTATAGCCACATTTTTCCCAAGCCTTCAGTGCTCTCCAGCTGGCTTTTTACTAATTGGCTGTCACATTGTGTTACCTGAAACACGTTTTAAAAACATTTGTCAATGGGAAATACTGGTGAGTGAATCCCAGTTTAATCAAGAAACATTGCATCAATTAAAACAGTATTGAGAGCGATCACATTGTTTATGTCTACACAATTACTCATTCAGTACTGTCAATCCTGACTTGTGGGTCATATTACACATTGGCTAACACATTGTCCAATGGTAACGTACTGTCATCCCCGACTTACTACTTGCAGTAGTAAATTTTGTATACAAAACCCCAACATACCGGCAGTAATTGAAGAACTACAAAGACTCAATCACCGCTTAATCACATTGTAAAACAATTAAGGTTTTGTAAAATATTACAAAAAGGTTAACAAAAAGAGGATAAACTCACATTGCTATCTTAGACTTCGTGTAAGGGTTTCCTGGGAATAATCTATAATTTATACAAATGTACATTGGTTAGTATCATAACCCTTTGAAAATATTTATGATACCCTCCCCGAGACGGCATTCCAACAACTACATCGGGCAGAACCACGACAGTTGTTACGGAACCCTAAATCAATCGGCAGCGTATCTATTACGAAACTGGGGTTATAATACTTACAACGGGGCAGAACCTTGCTAATTAGGGGGTATAATACCCGTCTATTATAAGCCTACTATCAGAATTTGAGAGAGAAATCGTTGTGAGCGAATTCGAAATGAAATCCGATGCCTTCTATTTATACTTGCTGAATTGGACTCTCACGCGGCCCGCGTGAAAGATAAGGGGGCTTACGCGGCCCGCGTACTAGCCGGGTAGGGTTTAGGTGATCCGGGTCATTGCCTAGACTCGCCACAATGTCGACACGTGTCAGCCTCTGGTGTTGCCGTGTTATTGATCTCTCGCGGCCCGCGTACACTTAACATAGATCTTACGCGACCCGTCTTAACTTAAGAAAACTAACGAAATCAGGTTCTAACCTTGATACCGCCCGCGTAAGGATTGGGGTGGGTCTACGCGGCCCGCCTTAGCCCTAGATTTAAACTTTTATTTATTTTAAATACTATTTTATATATTTCGGGCTCGGTTTTCTTATATGGGGTTTATATAAAGACATATTCGGACATTTTAAGATATACTAGGGCGTCAGAAATATTATGAGGGTGTTGGTTTTACCGAGGGTTGTTACAGGTTGACCAGTTTCGGTCCCCAAACTGGTTTTTCTGCGTAGGGGTGTTCATCGAATTGAATATCGAATTATTCGAATCGAATTAATCGAATAATTTTTATTTTTCCTTGAATTCGTATTCGATTCGAATTCGATTAAAACCTACCAAATTCGATTCGAATTCGTATTCGATTAAAAAATCGAATTCGAATAAATTCGATTTATTCTTTAAAACCATGTAAAAAAACTTTCAAAATGAAACATAAATTTTAAAGCAGCGATAAAGCATGATATAACATTAAAAAGTTCCAAATAAAGTACCACAAGTCTAAAATTCAAAACGAGAAGTCGGGAATAACCACACCACATTCATTACAAGTTAATATTTTTACGCTTAGAAATCTATTGATAGATTTGTTACTTAGGTTTTAATTATGGGCCATGTAGTGGGTTTGGTAATGGGTAATTTTAATACTTGGAAAAAAATTGAAAATAATTTATAGTATAGCCTAATAAAAGTTATATATATATATATATATATATATATATATATATATATAGGGTGGGGTTCTAGAGTGAACACTAGTGTATTTGCGAACTGAGTGAACAAATCCTGACCATTGATCTACACACGTGTATGGCCAGGATCTCATCATCAAATCGTAAAATACACTAGTGTATTTCAACATCAAATCCTGGCCATTGATCTGCACACGTGTATGGCCAGGATTAGTTCACTCAGTTCGCAAGCTACACTAGTGTTCACTCTTGAACCTAATCCTATATATATATATATATATATATATATATATATATATATTATATAAAAATAATAAATAAAAATGTATAATTTTTATTCGAATTTCGAATCGAATTGAATTTGAAATTATAAATTCGTATTCGATTTACTTGACTCGAATTGAATCGAATTTGAATTCGAATTCTTATAATCGAAACGAATTCTTGATAATCGAATCGAACTTAAACGAATTTCGAATTTTTCAAATTCGAAACGAATTCTGCACACCCCTATTTTTGTGTACCTCTACTTTGCCATCATATGGTTGAGATATACATTTCTATATCAATCGTAAGTCCTGTAAACCAAACCAAATCCGGTCGATATCGAACTGATACCAAACCTGTACTATACTGTCTAGTTCAGTTATCGTATTTTCATACTTTCTGTTCTCGTTCAGCCCCATTTTGTACCGTTGTACAACCCTAACATATGAAAACACGACAATTGACAGCTGCCCAATGTGACAATGAAATATGGTATTGACACCACACATAGGTCCCCACAACGCTTAATCTCCACAATTACGAGTAACACGTTCTAACAAATGAAACATATATCATGGACAACATGCGACAATAATCGAGTATACTAAGTTTATATCATCTTTACTTTCATACATTTTGCTTCTTGTTCTAACACGACTATTACTTCGACAAAAAAAGATTAGAAACCGGGCGAGGAAGGAGAAAGCTTGTGCATTGATGCATACAAGAAGTTTCCGATGAATAACTTACATAACACAAAAATATTAAGCCTAAAGAAAATGTGTTGATGGGAAGATTTTAAGGTAATGTCCAATACGTCTTTGTGGCAACCAAGATTCGTTCTCTTCCTTGAGATTCCGGTTCCTTATCATGTATGGTAGATTTCCATCTTGAGGAGCTGGAAATTCGGTCTATTTTTGCTATAAATTCTGGGGAATCGCGTACCACAAAGGTCCCTTCGGGTCGTAGCAATCGGTCCATTTCCACCAAGACGTCCACGATATTACATCTGCAACAGAAACAAGAAACATACATATATGTATAGGGGATGGTTCAAATGAAAACCACTTTTATTGTGAAAACTTGAAAACTAACTAAAAAAAGCCTAAAAAACACACAAATTTTTTTTTTCAATTTTTTTTATAAATTTCGCTAGTTTTTATATATGAAAAAAATTTTCAAAAAAAAAAAAAAAAATTGGGTTGTACTGCACATGTGTAATACACTAATACGGAAAGCCTAAACCACTTAACCCACCCCCCAAAAACCTAAACCCCCCACCCCCACCCCCCAAAAACCTAAATTCACCCTCCCACCAAAAGCCTAACCCCCCACCCCCCAAAAACCTAAACCCCCCCACCCCCCACCCTCCCGAAAACCTAAAACTAAACCCTAAATATAAACCCGAAAAAAACCTAAACCCCCCACCCCCCAAAAACCTAAACCCCCCTCCCCCCCACACCCAAAAACCTAATCCTAATCATAAACCTCCAAAAAAACTAACCCTAAAAGCTAAACTAGACTCAAAAAGCTAATTTTAAGCATGTAATGCAATTGTAGTATATGTTATATTGCACATGTGCACTACTATAATAATAGTATTGAAACCAAGACGACACCATAAATCTTTTTTTATGTCATAAAAAATATGCTCGAATATACTTGAATGAAAGATACAAAAATTTGTGATCTTATGGTGTCATTTTTGTTTTAAAATGATAACGTATGGAGAAATGAGAAATGTTTGAAAAGTTACATATTTTTTTTTCCAATTTTACCCCTCCTTCATTAAAAGTCTCCCCCCCCCCCCCCCCTTCTTTTTAGTGGTTTTTAATTAGTTTTCGAGTTTTCACAATAACTAGTGGTTTTCATTTGAACCTTCCCCTATATATATATATATATAGGATAAGGATCATGTGAGAAGTAGTAGGCTATTTGAGAAACTTGAGAAGCATTCTGGACCACACATTTTCCCTAAGCAAAAAAATGCAAAAAAAAATGTAAAAAAAAATGCAAAATTTTTTTTTTTTGAAAAATCGCAGCTTTTTCTTTAAAGATTTAATTATTTATTTATTTAAAAAAAAAATTTTGGAATTTATACATATGTGTATATTGTTAATCTTCTAACTATACATATATGTATATTGTCAATTATACATATATGTATATACGTGTTTAAAATTGAAAAATAAGTGTTATTTAGGGTTTAGCATTAGTATTTAGGGTTTAGCATTAGGGTTTATGGTTTAGCTTTATGGTTTAGGGTTTAGCTTTAGGGTTTTGCATTAGCGTTTAGTAATAGTATTTAGGGTTTAGCATTAGGGTTTAGCTTTAACTTTTGGATTTAGCTTTATCTTTAGGGTTTGCATTAGGGTTTAGCATTAAGGGTTTAGCTTTAGGGTTTAGTTTTAGCTTTAGGGTTTAGCATTAAGGTTTAGCTTTAGGGTTTAGAATTAGGGTTTAGCTTTAGGGTTTAGCATTAGGGTTTAGAATTAGGGTTTAGCTTTAGGGTTTAGGGTTTAGCATTAAGGTTTAGCTTTAGTGTTTATGGTATAAGGTTTAGGATTTATAACACATATTTTTTCAATTTTAAACATGTATATACATATATGTATAATTGACAATATACATATATGTATAGTTAAAAGATTAACAATATACACAAAAAATAAAAAATTTAATCCTTAAAGAAAAAGCTGCGATTTTTCAAAAAAAAAATTGCATTTTTTTCACCTTTTTTTGCCTAGGAAAAATGTGTGGTCCAGATTGCTTCTCAAGTTTCTCAAATAGGATGGACTTCTCTTAGGATCCCTACCCTATATATATATATATATTAATTTAAATTTAAAACATTGGGATGAATAGTGTTTTTTGTCTTTTTCTGTTTTTTTTTCTTTTGTGTTTTTTTTTTATTTTTCAACCGGTATTGTACAGGTAACGAAATGGTACCGTCGCCACATAACGCGGTATGTAACTATTTTGTCTTTTTCTGTTTTTTTTTCTCCCCCAGTGTTTTTTTTTTTTGTTTTTAAGTTTCAACTGGTATTGTACACGTAACGAAACAAAACACTAACCAAACGTCGGTACCCGGCGTCGCGTAGTGTGGGTGTGTAATGTGTTTTTTATTTATGTTTTAACCAGTAATGTACAGGTCACGAAACGGCACCGCCGCCACGTAATGTGTGTAATTTGTTTTCTTTTTTAAGTTTCAACCGGTATTGTACAGGTTACGAAACGAAGCCGGCCGATACTAACTGAACGTTGGTACCGCCGCCATGTAGCGCGGGTGTAACCCACTAGTTTTCATTAACTTTTGTATGTTAAGGTTTCCAACTTTATCATATGCTAATGTTTTAGAAGATCATATATTGTAGTGAACAACCGTAAATTACCTGTTTTTGCCAGTAACCGGGTCCTTAATGAGGGATTCGATTGCAACCACATGAATAAAGTCATAAGTTCGAGGGTAACTTGAGAACGGTTCACACCTGTAGACATCACGATAAAACGATATAAAGTTATGTAAAGATTAAACATGGATCCAACATTTAAAGATTAAAAAAAACAATAAATTACCAATCATGATAAACACCAATAAGCCCACGATCATAAATGACGCCTAAAGTTGAAGGCTTGCGGTCCACAACAACATTCATCACCCACAATGGATCGGATGATATCGCAGCAGCAACACCACCAAAAAACGCATTCATATCCATCACATTTCTTACTGCGGGAGTCCCTAATTTCAAATTTAACGAATTTTTATAATACGCAACCCTTCTTTCCCAACGGCGTGTGTCGGCTTCAAACACATCGTTTCCGTTTTTAATCAATGTGGCCCGTGCTGGAGCTTGTTTTAGTCTTTGTGGCCATTTTGAAATTGCACCAACAGCAATATCTCTGTTGATTGAAGACGTCTGACTCACACATTTTTTCAGTTTCACGCAGGGGCGCAGCATGTAAGGGGCGGAGAGGGGGCGCCCGCCCCCCCCCCCCCCCGAACTTTTCGGTTAGTAGTGTTACGTATGTGTTTTTCGTATAGAAATTTTTAGGGATATACGTTTTCACCCCCCCCCCCCCCGAATTTAAAAAAAATTATGTATATACGTGTTCGACCCCCTCGGTTTTATAAAAAAAAATTTGTATATACGTATTCGACCCCCGGTTTTCTATTATGTAGCCCAAATAAAATACTTAATTAGCCCAAATCAATTTATTATACACCAAAATCATACAAGCCCAAAATAAAAGCCCACCATCCAAAAAAAATAAACCCAAATTCGGTCCTGGTGGAATACGAGCATAACCAGTCGCACGCACAGAACAGAAGGGGGAAAGAAACCCCAAATCGCTGCTGACCTGCTGTTGTTGTTCGAGTCCGAGGGCAGGGGTCTTGAACTTGCTCGATTTCTTCACGAATCACGGCTCATCCTCAGGTATGTGTGGTCTTGTACTTGTTCGACTTCTTCAATTATCTTTAGGTTTAATCTAGGACTTCAATTTATATGATTTAGGTTGAAATTGGGGGTGAATTTTAGTCCTAAACTTGTTGAAATTGTCAATCTTCGACGGATTCTTTTGAATCTTCATAAGGTATGTGTTTTTAATCTTTAGGTTTAATTTAGGGTTGCAATATATGTGATTTTGGTTGACATTTGGGGTGAAATTAGGGCCGAATTTTTGCCCTAAACTTGTTAAATCTTTATGTTAACTTGAAATTTGGGGTGATTTGTTAATTTGTTATTAGATTATGCTATGGGATTGACCGGCTGCTGCTGTGCCTGCTCTTGTTCGACTGCAAGCTGCTGCGCTACTTGTTGTGGTCTTGTTTGACTTCTTCAATCTTCATAAGGTTAAAGGTATGTGTTTTTCTATCTTTAGGTTTAATTTAGGGCTACAATTTATGTGATTTAGGTTGAAATTAGGGGAGAATTTTAACCCTAAACTTGTTGAAATTAGGGGTAGAACTATAATTCTTCAGGCAGAAATTAGGGCAGAACTGAATTTTAGCCCTAAACTTGTTGAAATTAGAGGTGAATTTTAGCCCTAAACTTGTGATTTAGGTAGAAATTAGGGGCAGAACTGAAATTAGGGCTGCAATTTATGTGATTTAGGTTGAAATTGGGGACATAACTATAATTCTTCATCCAAGTGAACCGGGTACCCCACCTTCCTCTTCTTTTTAATGTTTTGGTGTCTTTGTACAATTGTTTGTTAAACAATGTTTAAGTTTTAATGTTTGAGAACATTTTTTATTTGATATTAGCGTTTGACCCGACCCGAATTGAATCACCGACGTCCGACCCGAACATAGAAAATTTTTTTTAGGTCCGGTGTCTTCCGCCCCCCCGAACTTTTTTTCCAAGCTTCGCCACTGGTTTCACGTACCTGCCATCATTAACATATACGGTTCAAGAGTTCATATAAGCAAATAATAAAGGGGTTACGGGTCAAACATGCCAACAGGTCAAATCGGCTGCAAATCAACCAAAAGATTCAGAATATAACTGTACAACTATTACTGTTGTTAACATGACTAAGGGGCTGTTTGGCTGAGCTTTTCAAAAGAGCTTATTTGCTTAAATAAGCAAATAAAATAAGCAAATAAGCTCTTTTGAAAAGCTCCATTTTAAAGCTTTTCAAAAGAGCTTATTGACTTATTTGCTTTTCAGAAAAGCAAATAAGCTGTTTTGAAAAGCTTAGCCAAACAGCCCCTAACACATTGATTATTTGCAAAACATATTTTATAAAATGACATAAACTTGTTTGTGGGTCGATATGATCCATTCTAGAAAGTGAGCTTTTTCCCCAAATACCCATACCTCCCATACCGATTTTAGGTATTCGGTACCCAGTTTTATTGATTTCGGTATTGGTATCGGTATCGAGACGGGTAAAAAAGGGTATTGGTACCGAATTTTACATAGAACTTTAAAAGTTTTTTTTATATTATGTTTTATTTCGTATTATGGTATTTAATGTACTCGTACGATTTTATCTATTTGGTACCGGTATCGTATTGGTACTTGTACCAATTTTACCTATTTGGTACTCGTATTGTATTACTCATGCCGATTTTACCTTTTTAGTACCTGTATGAGTGCTCAAAAAATAAAATTAAAACAAAGTGGTACCAAAGCGGTTACCATACCGAAATAGTTGTACCAATACCTGTACCGTACCAATATATTCGGTACAGTATTTGGCAAAGGCAAACCTTTAAACGCCTGAGTTTAGGAGGGAGAGGTCTTGGGTACAAGTCCCACAGACGACATGGATTAAAAGAAAATTTTCTTTTAAAAAAAAACTATTAACGTTTAAATAATTACGAAACTAAATAAAAAGTCAACAATAATTGTATTTCATTATTTTAACCAGATATAAAACAAATAGTGTTTTCTTAAAAAACGTATAGTGATATTTGTTTACTTTTTTTATCTAGTTCCATATTTTTCCCACTTTTAACCAGATATAAAACATATAGCGTTTTCTTTAAAAAAACATATAATCATCTTTGTTTACCTTTTTATCTCGCTCCACATTTTTAACCACAAATCAATTTTATACACTTCATTGTTTTTTTTTTATAACTATACCATAAAATCAAGTATTTATTCTCTTTAATTTAAGTATCATACTGATATTTAAAACGTACTATTATTTTTAAGAAATATGTGGGTAATTATATATATAACCATGAGTAATCATACATAATGCGCATTAATATAACGGTGTGCGTTGCCGTAACAAACATATTCAGATTTTCACATGCAAACATGAGTTGATACACATATAGATCATCCCTATATAACTATTCACTTATAGTGGGGATTGTACATGGTTCAGGGATTGGACCAGAAATAGACCGGACTGAGAGTCTGAGACCCATAACTTGAAATAGACAGGGATTGTTCATGGTTCACGTCACGTGTAAAGTTTCTATCCAAAGACTGAACCAAGTTTTTGACTATTTGGTTTCGGTTTGGACGAGTTTTGGTTTGTCGTTTCTGTTTAGAATTAGACCAACAACTGTTGGGCTGACATTATGGGGTGGGCTATCACATCGATATATGTAGACATATGCCATAAGGCCCATAACTTTATATACAAGCTTGCAGCCCATTATGATGAATACTGATAAACCGGTTGTGCTTAGAGTCAGAGATGAACATTAAGGTTTTTTCTAGGAACCGAAACCAGTTCCAAACCGGTTTTTTTCTTGGCAAACTCAGCAACCCGCTTCACCTCCATTAACCACCACATTCATTTAACTGGGAACTCCAACATTTACAGCTTCCTCCCCCCCCCCCCCCCCCCATGTCGACATTATCCGCAACCTGTAACTGCGCCAACCGCATTTGGAAGTTTTCAAAAGCCTGTTGAATCCGACCCAATCCATTATGTATTCCAACCAACACTTCATTGATTTCCAAATGTAGAATCATTACCTTTAAATCTACTTGTGCATAAATTTGTACACCACCAACCGGATTGATGTCCATATTAGGAATCACGTTATCATCTCCCTCAGCAAACGGGTTCCAATTACCGGCCATTTCCACATTAATCCCATCGTCCTCATCTCCCTCAGTAAACGGGTTCCAATGACTGGCCCCTTCCACATTAATCCCGTGGTCCTCATTGTTCACGACCTCAAATGGATCATCCCAAGCAACCCCTTCCGCATTAATACCATGGTCCTCATTGTTCACGACTTCAAATGGATCCTCATCCCAAACAACATCTTCGATGTAAATCTCATCGTCCTCGTTGTTAACGACCTCATCCTTATCGGCCACTAGTTCCACTGCAGCAAATGGATTGAACCACTCATCCTCACAACCAGGTACCGCAAAAGGGGCAGGAGCACCGGGTATGATTTGATCATTCACTAGGTCATGTTTGTCTGGCGGCACTAACAACCTATGCAAGTTCTGTTCATCAGATGTCGAACCTCTTCCAGGTTGAGGTTGAGGTTGGGGTTGGGGTTGGTTTTAGTGGATATTCATTTGTGGAAGATCCATTCGGCATTCCTATGGATGGTTTTCTTGAGCAGAACTTGCATAGGTTGTTAGTGCCGCCAGACGAGCATGACCTAGTGAATGATCAAATCATACCCGGTGCTACTGCCCCTTTTGTGGTACCTGGTTTTGAGGATGAGTGGTTCAATCCATTTGCTGCAGTGGAACCAGTGGTGGATGAGGATGAGTTTTTTAATCCGTTTGCTGCAGTGGGACCAGTGGTCGATGAGGATGAGGTCGTGAACAATGAGGACGATGAGATTTACATCGAAGAGGTTGTTTGGGATGAGGATCCATTTGAAGTCGTGAACAATGAGGATCATGGTATTAATGTGGAAGGGGTTGCTTAGGATGATACATTTCTGGTCGTGAACAATGAGGACCATGGGATTAATGTGGAAGGGGCCGGTCATTGGAACCCATTTGTTGAGGGAGATGAGGAGGACGATGAGATTAATGTGGAAGGGGCCGGTAATTGGAACCCGTTTGCTGAGGGAGATGATAAGTGATTCGGGGCCGGCAATCACAACCCGTGCTACCTATAATGGGTCGATTTGGGTCAATTTCATTATCTTTTGGGTTTCTTTGGGTATGTCAAATGCAGAGAACGGGTCAAGCTGGATATCTAACAAATTCTCAACAAGGAAGCACCGGTCAGAATGGGTCAGAGCAAGTTTCCAGACGGGTCAAAATGGGTGAGAGATGTCGGACGGGTCTGAATGGGTGAGCCAGGTGTTCTTCATTATGAAATAGTAGCCTTATTCAATCGTCATGACCGTCGTCGTCGTCCACCACCGTCGTCAACCACCGTCAACCACCGCCTTTGATTCTGAAAGTGGAGTAACCCACAGCCGATTGCACCAAAGACTCATGGATTCCACAATTTTATTGAACAAAGCATCAACAAAATCAACATCTTGTTTGTTTTTTAGTTTTTTACTACCATTTTTTCTTATGTGGGAGAGAGAGAGTTTGAAGGATGGTTGAGTGTGTGAGAGAGAGTTTGAAGGATGATTGAGTAGATAGAGAAACAAAAGTTTAAAAAGTATCATATGTACATGTACTACTGATCGAGACATTTTATTTTATTAGCTTTTATTTATAAATTATTAAAATATATAATATGTTTGTGGTTATGATTGTACAGGTTGTTCATACTAGTTTGATGTACGTTATCGATTTTTGTTTTTAAGCAATAATAATAACAACGATCTGTACAAATTACTCGTTCTTTTGTTATCGTTGATTTATTTATCTGTAAGGCCAGGTCTGACCCCCTAACAATCTTTCTTTTTCATAAGAAAACATTTTTTCAAACCGACCTAACCCGACCCGACCCGACCCGAAACCCGTTCTAACCTAGACCCATTTCAACCCAGACCCGTTCCGACCCGAACCAAAACAACCTTTTTTTAATTGACCCGTTTTGACCCGAACCCGTTCTGACCTGAATCCGTTTTGACCCATGACCCAACCCAACCTGACCCGACCGGTTTGCCAGGTAACTGATTCCTAATATGGACATCAATCCGGTTGGTGGTGTACAGATTTATGCACATGTAGATTTAGAGGTTATGATTCTACATTTGGAAATCAATGAAGTGTTGGTTGGAATACATAATGGATTGGGTCGGATTCTACAGGCTTTTGAAAACTTTCAAATGCGGTTGGCGTAGTTACAGGTTGCGGATAATGTCGACATGGGGGAGGAGGAGGAGGCTGTAAATGTTGGAGTTCCCAATTAAATGAATGTGGTGGTTAATGGAGGTAAAGAGGGTTGCTGATTTGGCATGGCAATTGGATATATTTGGTAGCTGGTTCTTGTGCGTACTTTTTTTAATCGTTTTTACGACAAAAAGTTAAAAAGAAAACATGATATACGATTTTTTTACAGTTTTTGAACTATTTTAGGATAAAATAACCGTTTTTATATTTTTTTTAAAATGAACCGGTTTTTCTTGCTGGTTCCAAACTGGTTTGGTCAAAATCTGGTCGGTTCAGTTTTTGGCGTGGATAATGGGAACCGGTCCCAAACCTACGGTTTGTATACCAAACCGAAAGGTTTGTTTGGAATCGGTTTGATTCGGGCCGGTTTGTTTAACCGGTTTCTTGTTCATCTGCAGTTGAGCTCCATTCCCGGTACAAATATCATTTGGTGCTTAAGTACAAATATCAATGGTACGAGCATGCGGTTTGGAACCGGTTTTTTTTTTTTGCGTTCGGTTTCAAACCAGTTTGACTAAAGTCGGTTTGGTTCGTGTTGAGGAATGATGAGGAGAGTCCGCTCTCGGGGAGGATATAAAACCAAATCAGTTTCAGGGTACCGGTTCGGGTTGGGTTGACCAGTTTCGGTCCCCAAACCGGTTTTTCTGCCTGCGTACCTCTACTTTGCCATCATATAGTTGAGATATACATTTCTATATCAATCGTAAGTAGGGCTGGGCAAACTGCTCGTCGCTCGCCGCTCGCTCGTCGCTCGCTCACATTTGCTCGGTAAATGCTCGCTCAGTTTTAGGCTCGATTGTAAGCGAGCCAAGCCGCTCGGTTCGATTTAAAAACGAGCCAAGTATGAGCAAAGGTCCGCTCGGCTCGGCTCGGCTCGAATTTTTTATACTTTATATTTTAATATATATATATATATATATATATATATATATATATGTAATAAATTATTTCTTGTAATTATTATTTTATTGAATTTATGGATTAATATTTTGTATTTAGCCCAAATAATAGTTAGCCCAAAATATAAAGCCCACCACTCCACCCCTCCCCTAATTCATAAAACTTCTTTTGCCCTAGTTTTAAACAAAAGAGCAGCGTTCTTTCTGTCCATACTCCATAGTCCACCTCCACGGCTCCACCCTAAACCGAAAAGGTAAGATCTTTCGAGCTGAAAACAGGTTCATCCGTTTTTCTATATGCTAGATTTGTCTACATCGAACTGAATTAGGTTTCTGTGAACGGAACTGCATACCACAAAAGTTGCTTTAAATGTAGCCATGGAGGTTGTACAATCAGCCCATCGAGGGTAACCTGAGCCAACTCGAGGGTAACCTGAGCCAACTCGAGGGTGAGCGATCTGCAAGGGTCGGAGAAACCGCACCTGGAATGTTACTTTGATGACCATCTTATACCATTTTTTTAATTTGAAACGGAAACTGAGCGAAACTGAGCAAAATCGAGCTGCTCGGTTGTAAACCAAGCGAGTTCGAGCAACGATTTTTGCTCGTTTCATTAAATTCGATCCGAGCAGAGCCGCTCGGTTTAAATTCGAGCCGAGTTCGAGCAGAGCCTTGCTCGGTTCTGCTCGGCTCGTGAACAGCCCTAATCGTAAGTCCTGTAAACCAAACCGAATTCGGTCGATATCAAACTGATACCAAACCTGTACTACACTGTCTAGTTCAGTTCTCGTATTTTCATACTTTCTGTTCTCGTTCAGCCCCATTTTGTACGGTTGTAGGACAGCTGCCCAATGTGACAATGAAACATGGTATTGACACCACATAGGTCCCCACAACGCTTAATCTCTACAATTACGAGTAACACGTTCTAACAAATGAAACATATATCATTGACAACATGCAACAATAATCGAGTATACTAAGTTTATATCATCTTTACTTTCATACATTTTGCTTCTCGTTCTAACACGACTATTACTTCGATAAAAAAAGATTAAAAACCGGGCGAGGAAGGAGAAAGCTTGTGCATTGATGCATACAAGAACTTTCCGATGAATAACTTACATAACACAAAAAAGATTAAACCTAAAGAAAATGTGTTGATGGGAAGATTTTAAGGTAATGTCCAATACGTTTTTGTGGCAACCAAGATTCGGTCTCTTCCTTGAGATTCCGGTTCCTTATCATGTATGGTAGATTTCCATCTCAAGGAGCTGGAAATTCGGTCTATTTTTGCTATAAATTCTGGGGAATCGCGTACCACAACTGTCCCTTCGGGTCGTAGCAATCGGTCCATTTCCACAAAGACGTCCACGATATTACATCTGCAACAGAAACAAGAAACATTACTTATACATTAATTTATAACGTTGGGATGAATAGTGTTTTCTTGTCTTCTTCTGGTTTTTTTTTTCTTTTGCGTTCTTTTAAGTTTCAACTGGTATTGGTAATGAAACAGTACCGTCGCCGCATAACGCGGTATGTAACTATTTTGACTTTATAACGTTGGGATGAATAGTGTTTTCTTGTCTTCTTCTGGTTTTTTTTTTCTTTTGCGTTCTTTTAAGTTTCAACTGGTATTGGTAATGAAACAGTACCGTCGCCGCATAACGCGGTATGTAACTATTTTGACTTTTTCTGTTTTTTTTTTTGTGTGTTTTTTTTAAGTTTCAACTGGTATTGTACACGTAACGAAACAAAACACCAACCAAACGTTAGTACCGCCGTCGCGTAGCGCGGGTGTAACGTGTTTTTATTTATGTTTCGACCAGTAATGTACAGGTCACGAAACGGTACCGCCGCCACGTAACGTGTGTGTAATTTGTTTTTTTTTTAAGTTTTAATCGGTATTGTACAGGTTACGAAACGAAGCGGACCAATACCAACTGAACGTTGGTACCGCCGCCGTGTAGCGCGGGGGTAACCCACTAGTTTTCATTAACTTTTATATGTTAAGGTTTCCAACTTTATCATATGCTAATGTTTTAGAAGATCATATATTATAGTGAACAACCGTAAATTACCTGTTTTTGCCGGTAACCGGGTCCTTAATGAGGGATTCAATTGCAACCACATGAATAAAGTCATAAGTTCGAGGGTAACTTGAGAACGGTTCACACCTGTAGACATCACGATAAAACGATATAAAGTTATGTAAAGATTAAACATGGATCCAACATTTAAATAAAGTTATGTAAAGATTAAACATGGATCCAACATTTAAAGATTAAAAAAAAAACAAAAAACAATAAATTACCAATCATGATAAACACCAATAAGCCCACGATCATAAATGACGCCTAAAGTTGAAGGCTTGCGGTCCGCAACAACATTCATCACCCACAATGGATCGGATGATATCGCAGCAGCAAAACCACCAAAAAACGCATTCATATCCATCACATTTCTTACTGCGGGAGTCCCTAATTTCAAATTTAAAGAATTTTTATAATACGCAACCCTTCTTTCCCAACGGCGTGTGTCGGCTTCAAACACATCGTTTCCGTTTTTAATCAATGTGGCCCGTGCTGGAGCTTGTTTTAGTCTTTGTGGCCATTTTGAAATTGCACCAACAGCAATATCTCCGTTGATTGTAGGCGTCTGACTCACACATTTTTTCAGTTTCACGTACCTGCCATCATTAACATATACGGTTCAAGTTCATATAAGCAAATAATAAAGGGGTTACGGGTCAAACAAGCCAACAGGTCAAATGGGCTGCAAATCAACCAAAAGATTCAGAATATAACTGTACAACTATTACTGTTGTTAACATGACTAACACATTGATTATTTGCAAAACATATTTTATAAAATGACATAAACTTGTTTGTGGGTCAATATGATCCATTCTAGAAAGTGAGCTTTTTTCCCCAAATACCCATACCTGTACCCATACTGATTTTACGTATTCGGTACCCAGTTTTATTGATTTCGGTATTCACCATTCGGTACCTAGTTTTATTGATTTCAGTATTCGGTACTTTCGGTATCGGTATCGGTATCGAGACGGGTAAAAAGGGCATTGGTAGCGAATTTTATATAGAACTTTAAAAGTTTTTTTATATTATGTTTTATTTCGTATTATGGTATTTATGGTATTCATACGATTTTATCTATTTGGTACCCATATCGTATTGGTACTTGTACCAATTTTACCTATTTGGTACTCGTATTGTATTACTCATGCCGATTTTACCTTTTTAGTCTTAGCCGATGAATATTCTAGAAAGAATAGTGCCAGCCACTATTTTAGGAATAGATTAAATTGTATATATTTTGGATATCCTGTTCCTTATTATACGATTGTATCACCCCTATATAATGGGGTTTTGTAAATCAATAATATTCATTCAATATTCAATATTCAGAAACTTTTATGGTATCACAGCCTTAACCTTTTTTTCTAGGGTTTCGATCCTTCTTTTTTTCATTATCGGCTGCCCTCTTCTTCACCCCTGATTACCGTTTCTTTCTTCTGTCCTTCATCGCAGTCATGACCGACAAAATTGAAGCCTCTGCTGCCACCAAACCAAACACCCTTCACCCCGCCTACTCGGTTACAAACATTAACGCCAAAATCCGAACCTTAGATGGCACGAATGTCACCTATTCTAACTGGGTTAAGCTATTTAACCTTCATGTTACCGCCTACAAAGTTGCAGACCACATCGATGGCAGCCCAGCCCCTGCAAAAACAGCCCCGGAATATGACCACTGGAAGGAACTTGATGCCCTTGTAATGCAGTGGATCTTCAGCACTGTATCAGATGAAATCCTTAAACGCATCATTGATAATAATGCCTCGGCACATGATGCTTGGGCCAAGCTGGAAAAGATATACCTCAGTAATAAGAAGGCACGGGCTGCTGCTCTCGAAACACAATTCTGCAACATGACCCTTGGCGCCTGTGCTTCTTTGGATGACTATTGTCAACAACTTCAAAGCCTTGCCTCCCAACTAGCCGATGTCAACGAACCTGTGTCTGACTCTCGGCTGGTCTTACAGCTCGTCCGTGGTCTCCCTCCCGAGTACAACACTACTGCTTCATTTATCAACAACAAAGATGCTGATTGGGACCTTGCCATCTCCCTTCTCAAAGATGATGCTATTCGTATTGAGGCACAAAAAGGAGCTACAACTTCAGTCTTGGTAGCGCCGATCAGCAATACATCATCTTCACAGCCGGCTCTCACTACTACTGTCCCTGACCACACACCTGAACCGAACAGCAGTAATCCGAACAGCAGCAATCAGAACCGGGGACGTGGACGCGGACGCGGCAGAAACAACTATAGGGGCGGCGGTCGTTACGGAAACAGAGGCGGTTCATCAGGATACGGCCGCTCTTTTTGGACTGCTGGCAATCCTTCAGCCTATAATTCTCCATACCCAAATTGGGCCTGGTGGACCACACCTCCATGCCCTTACCCAACACAAAACAACTGGTGGCCCAACCCTCCTCAGCAGTCCCAGGCCCACTTCGCTGGTTCGGGCCATTACTCGTCTCCCCAGTTCGGGCCAAACCAATATGGGTATGATGCGTTGTCCCCCTCTGATTTAAGTGCAGCTTTTAACAATTTGCAGATGAACCCGAATGCATCATGGAATAATGATATCATGGATACTGGGGCAGGATCGCATTCGGCACGCGACCCAGGTAAAATTGTAATTCCCAAATCTTGTCCTGTACGCAGTTCAATTATGGTCGGTAATGGCACTTGTATACCAATTAGTCGCACGGGCACTGGCTTCCACACCCTACCCAACCGAACCTATATTTTGCCAAATATTCTATACAGCCCACACATAATTAGAAACCTTATTTCTGTACGACGTTTTACTCGTGATAATAATGTGTCTATCGAATTTGACCCGTTTGGTTTTTCTTTGAAGGATCTATTCACTAAACGGACTCTTTCAAGACACAACAGTACCGGGGACCTCTATCCTTTCACTCCGCCTGAATTACCTCCACAAGCCTGCTTCACCACACCATCCCTCCCTTGGCACGAGCGTCTCGGTCACCCCGGGAATCAAGTTTTAGATTTATTACGTCGTAATTTTAATTTCTCATGTAATAAAGTCACTTTGTCTCATGTTTGCAACTCTTGTCAACTTTCGAATAGTAAACGTTTACCTTTTTCCGCATCAAATTCTTTTACGTTTGCCCCGTTTGATATTGTGCATTGTGACCTTTGGACATCACCCGTCACAAGCAAAACAGGGTACAAATATTACATGGTGCTTGTTGATAATTTTTCTCACTTTATTTGGGTATACCCACTTAAATTTAAATCCGAGGCCTTTCCCACCTTTACTAAATTTCATACACTCATTGAAACACAATTTCAAAGAAAAATCAAAACTTTTCAATGCGATCTTGGAGGCGAATTTGATAATCATGCTTTCAAAAGCTTTGCCAATCACCATGGCTTGCTATTTCGTTTCTCGTGCCCTCAAACATCCTCACAAAATGGACGGGCCGAACGTATGATCCGTCGTCTAAATGACATCATACGTGCCCTTCTCATTCACGCACACCTACCTCCTGTTTTTTGGGTCGAAGCTCTACACACCGCCTCCTACTTACACAACATCTTACCGACTAAACGATTAAACTTTTACACACCCACATTTGCCCTATACCTTCGACATCCCGACTACGATCATTTACGCGTATTCGGGTGTGCTTGCTACCCCAACACCTCCGCCACTTCACCACACAAGCTTCACCCTCGTGCAATTCGTTGTATCTTTCTCGGCTACCCACCGGATTTCCGGGGTTACCGGTGCTTCGACCCAACCACCGGTAAAGTTCACATCTCTCGTCATGTAACCTTCGACGAATCGACCTTTCCTTACACCTTGTCACAAACACCCACTACCTACAATTTTTTAGACGATTCACCTCCTCCTGGATTCTCCTTTATTCCATCACCACTCATTCAAACACCCGCACCTCCCCACCGGTCCACCAACACACCCTTTCCAATTACCTATAGTCGTCGCCCGAAACCACCACCTCCTATAGTCCCCCCACCTACGGCATCCACTGCCACAGCCCCATCCCCCATTGCCACGGCCCCACCTCCTACTACCACAGCCCCACCTTCGGCCCAACACCCCTCGGCCCCACCTGCAACAAATCTTCACCCTATGACTACCCGTTCCAAAGCCCGTTCCTCTACAACGTCAATTCACTTTACTCCCACCACCCTCTCCCCTATTCCCAAGACCTATGCCAAGGCCTTTGCTGACACTAATTGGTTAAGTGCTATGAAAACTGAATTTTCTGCCCTACAGGATAATGATACATGGGAGTTAGTTCCACGACCCACGGACCGCCCTGTCATACGCTGCATGTGGCTTTTCCGCCATAAATTCCGGTCTGACGGGTCTCTGGAACGCTATAAAGCCCGTCTGGTGGTCAACGGGAACTCCCAGACAGTGGGAATTGATTGTGCAGACACGTTCAGTCCAGTGGTTAAACCGGCTACTATCAGGACTGTTTTATCTTTGGCAGTCACCAGGTCTTGGCCGATCCATCAACTTGATGTTAAAAATGCTTTTCTACACGGGCATCTTAATGAGACGGTTTACATGCATCAACCTCCGGGTTTTGTTGACAAACGGTACCCTCAATTTGTATGTCGTCTTAAAAAGTCGCTGTATGGTCTTAAACAGGCTCCAAGGGCTTGGTATACCCGCTTTGCCAGTTTCATCAAATCCAAGGGGTTTATCAGCAGTCATTGTGATCAATCTTTGTTTATTTTTAAGCGGGATTCAGCGAATGTTGCTTATTTACTACTTTATGTCGATGACATTGTGCTGACAGCTTCTAATGACACATTACTTCATGATATCATCAGTGCACTTTCTCGGGAATTCGCCATGACTGATTTAGGACGACTTCATCATTTTCTTGGCATTAAAGTTGATCAGTTTTCCGCAGGCCTGTTCCTATCGCAGCAACAGTATGCCAAAGAGATCCTTGCTCGTGCAAACATGTCGACTTGTAAACCTTGCACTACACCTGTGGATCTCTCATCTAAACTTAGCGCGTCTGATGGACCGCCTGTTTCAGATCCGACACTATATCGCAGCCTAGCGGGAGCTTTACAGTACCTAACTGTTACTCGTCCAGATATCTCCTATGCAGTTCAGCAGGTTTGTTTGTTTATGCATGATCCGCGCGAGCCTCACTTTGTCTTCATGAAGCGGGTCCTACGGTATGTACAGGGTACTCTAGACTACGGGATTCGCATTGTTCGATCTCAGTCTCATGACTTGGTTGCCTACTCAGATGCCGATTGGGGGGGGTGCCCGGATTCTAGACGATCTACGAGTGGTTATTGTGTTTTTTTGGGGGATAATTTACTGTCGTGGTCCTCGAAACGGCAGCCCACTGTTTCACGTTCAAGTGCTGAAGCAGAGTATCGCGGGGTTGCCAATGCAGTTGCCGAAGCCACTTGGTTACGTAATTTATTACTTGAGCTTCAAACCCCTTTGCGCCGGGCCTCTATTGTCTATTGTGATAATGTTTCAGCTGTGTATCTCTCTGATAATCCAGTGCAGCATCAACGTACCAAACATGTAGAGATTGATATTCACTTTGTACGGGAAAAGGTTCGCATTGGTCACATTCGAGTTCTACATGTTCCGTCTGCCTTACAATATGCTGATATCTTCACAAAGGGACTCTCCAAGCAATTATTCCAGTCGTTTCGATCCAGTTTGAGCGTTGGTCCCTACCACGTTCAAACTGCGGGGGAGTCTTAGCCGATGAATATTCTAGAAAGAATAGTGCCAGCCACTATTTTAGGAATAGATTAAATTGTATATATTTTGGATATCCTGTTCCTTATTATACGATTGTATCACCCCTATATAATGGGGTTTTGTAAATCAATAATATTCATTCAATATTCAATATTCAGAAACTTTTATTTAGTACCTGTACGAGTGCTCAAAAAATAAAATTAAATTAAAACAAAGTGGTACCAAAGCGGTTACCTTACTGAAAAGCTGTACTAATACCCGTACCGTACCAATATATTCGGTATGGCATTTGGTGCCGAGTTTTGTTCAAATATGGTATCAGTATTTTCGGTACCGGTACGAGTACGGGTACTGTACCAATCCCATCCCTACTAGAAAGTGACGGGTTTCATCCCAGACCTGTTTAACGAGTTACTTAATCAACATTCTCGAAGGACAAAGATTTTAAATTACTAACCAAGCAGAACTAGGGTCATCAGACTCATCGCACAATTCAAGCCCGAGTTCATTTTGGGTCTGTAAACATAATTCACCAACGGGCTTTTTCCAAATAACAGTGTTGCCATCGACAACGATTAACTCATAGCACAATGCTCTAGCCACTGCTTGCAGATCGGCCCATTCTTTATCTTGTTTGGCCCACTGTACTGGCGGGCCCGAGATTACCAAATACCCCCCGGGTCGAAGTAATCGATCAACTTCCATAAAATACGTTGCATCTGCAGATTTAATAATCCTCTTGTCAAAAAAATAAAGTGAGATATTTATTATATATTTATATTATAAGTATTAAGTTGAAGTACACTTACTATACGCGGTGAACGGGATTAAACAACGAGAGCAGTGAATCAAGTCGAACGATGATGCGGGAAACGGAAGTCGGCGAGTACCAAGCATTAAAACTAAAGCGGGTATTCCTCTTTCTAAAGCGAATTGTATTTGTGATTTATGTGAATCTCGTGGAGCAAAAGATAGGGTTAAAATGTTATCTTCTAGTAGGTGACCACCAAAACTAGCAACCTGAAAAATAATATTAACAAAACAAAAAAACTTATGAGTCAAATTGAATGAGGTAATAGAACGGATCAATACATTCTATTATCATGTTCGCTTCGCTTGTAGGAATGGAATGAGTTTTCATATAATATTTTGAGTAAAATGCCAAAATCGTCCCTGAGGTTTGGTTATATTTGCTTGTTCCATCCAAAATGACTTCTTTGTGCATTTGAACCCTTCAGGTTTGCGCTTTATTGCCATTTCCATCCAAATCACCACGTAGTTTATTTTTTCTGTCAAGGTGAAAGGCATTTTTTGTCCTTTTGGATGGGACAAGCAAATATGAAACCTCAGGAACGATTTTGGCATATCATATTCTATCAGGAATGATCCATTGATTCCATCATACCAAACGCTACTTAACAGTTTCAACAAGGAAGAAAAGAAATAATATTACAACTCTTACCCCACAACCCATATCAAGAGCGGTCCTGAGGGCCCCACCAGAAATAGGAATATATTGTTTAAGTTTGGCGATGTATTGTGTAGCGCCGTCTGGAAACATAGTGCCACCCCCGGGAAAGATGAAATATGGACCGTCTTTTTTCATCCATCCTTGATGACCTTTCCTGTCGGCTAATTTATTATACGGCATGTTTTCGTGCCATATCTGTACACAAACAAAAAGAACGTTTATATTATAAAGTTGATACAACTTTACAAAATATAAAAACTATTGTGAGAATCTAAAGCTATCATCTGATAGTGAAACAAATGACGTGTAGTATCGATCACACCAAGAGCTATTAATATAAATATACAAAAATAATGTAGTTTACAAGATAAATCTTCAAAAAAAATGTGTGGCATCTTATAACAAATGCACCTAGCTACTTAAACAACAATATAACAAATTCATCCTGTCAAATCTGCTAACTTTTAAGTTCAAATCTAGAACACTACAAACTTCAAATTACAATGCTATAGCAATCGCAATTAAGTGATTAACATCGAATGAGCATCAACTAAAGATTTCGTAAGACAAGACAAAGCTAAAAAAAGATCAGACCATCATAAACTTGAAACTCCAAGCACGAATAAAGTTAAACAATATGCCTATCATTCAGCATTTGGAGCATATCAATATGATAGGCATTATGATCATCATACCCCACACACATATATATAGCAATTAAAATCTTAAGATGATGGATATTCAAAGAAGCTATCAGAAGCTGCGGCATCTTATAATAAACACACATATATATTAAAATCTAGGGAACACGGCAAACGAAGAGTAGTACAAGCCATGACACCAAAACAAAGCTAAAAAAGGATCATACCACCATAAGTTTAGAACTCGGAGCACGAATAAAGTTAAACGATACGCTAAAGCTCAACCAAATGCTATCATTCAACATATAAAGCATCCAACCATGTTAGCCATGAAGATCATCAAACTCCACACACATATAGATACAGCAAACCATAACCCGAACATCAATAAACGACCCGATTGACAGTAATGCAAAGACCCCAAATCTCTACATAACAAATCTTCAATAAAGAAGTGTACCATCTTATAACAGCAATAAAACAAACTCATCCTATCAAATCTACCAACTCTAAGGTTCAAATCTAGAACACTACAGTAAACAAACAACTGAACACAATCAACTATCAAGATCAAACAACCATCCATCCATCCAAGATTCAATAAAGCAACTCACTTTATGCAAAACAAACAACTAAACACAATCAAGATCAAATAACCACCAATCCAAGATTCAAAAAGCAACTCACTTTATGCAAACTCTCAGGCCACTGAATAGGAACATGATACCCTTTAGGCGGAGGAACCAAACACAAAGGAGTCTCATCAACAGCCGGACAATGTCTCTCCCTATAATAATTCATCTCCCTACTGAGCTGACTGTTCCGGGTCGGATCTTCACAGGGCATGTAATCGACAGCATCCCCAGAACAGGATTCGATTGTGGGGTGTTTTCCGGCTTCAATAAGTGCAACAAGAGCGTGGCGCTGCTTCGGGTCAGCCGCGTTGGAGCGGATCAAAGCTTGGGTGCCTGAAGCGGCTAAAGAGTCGCCCAGAGGGGTGAAGATTAAGAGGAAGAAGAGGAGGACGATGGCGAAGAAGATCATGGAGATGAAGTCGAGAAGCTGCCATTTTCTTGTGGGGTTTCGTTGTTTGGGGGAAGTTAGATTGATGTGCCCCATTGTTGGGTTGTGAATTGGAGATTTGGGGGTGTAGAGTATGTATAGAGAGAGAGAGAATCAAGATCTGATTTGATGATAAATATACAAGTAGATTTTAGTAGTGTGAAAGAGGGGGTAGAGAGAGAGAGGAAGGAGAAGCAAATGTCGATATCTTTGTTTTATAGATAAAGAAAGAGAGATGGTAATGACACGGTGCCTAACCAACAAACATGTTTTAATGTTTTATTATGATGAAACGACCCAACCTAAAAAAGGTTAAAGAAAGTGATCCCAAGTGTTCACACGATCTAAGACTATTAGTTCTTGATTAACGCCCCATGCCACATCTGGTTAGGGCGTTAAACAACAGACACCGTGTCTGCTGGTTATTGATATTGAGGTGCGATAATGAAGCCACTGTTACTGTGTTAACAACGTTGTTGAGAATGGTTGTGGACTTGTGGGGCTCACATGGTCTCTAACCCTATTTGTTTAAGTTTTAGTTATTCTGCCACAACTAGTTATTGTGGTTTAGTTAATGACCCTTTGTCTATGTGACGCTCAGGTGACAACACTTTTTGCTAGTTATTGAGTGGGATTGTTATTCCACAATACATGGTCTAATCATATTCGACTGGTTGAACAAGTTTGGCATTCATACAATTAGGTTT
The DNA here is from genome assembly GCA_030545235.1 of Helianthus tuberosus. Classification (NCBI taxonomy): domain Eukaryota; kingdom Viridiplantae; phylum Streptophyta; class Magnoliopsida; order Asterales; family Asteraceae; genus Helianthus; species Helianthus tuberosus. Next base: position 29,670 of record JARYGA010058431.1, read on the forward strand.
GCAATTAGAAAACCACGGTTTAACCGTTCGACATGATGGTTTTGTACTTAGAATCATTCATGCAAATCGAACTAGTGGTTTAACATTTGTTTTTATTTATTTTGTTGTTGGTAAATGTCACACCCCGATTTTTCCATGTATTACCGGTGGGCCCGGTGGGGAGTATCGTAACGTAGTTGATATCATCATAGTCAATTTATCACAGTTTAATGCACAGCGGAAGTCTAAAGATAATAACATTACAAACCGATTGAAAGTAATATCAATTATTACAAAACGGTTGTAAAATGATCCACAGACGGATCTAAAATAAAAGAAACGTTGTTCAACAGATTTTAAACATCTAAGCTTGCAAGACTCTTTATTTGATGCTAGGAGTAGCCAGCCCATTTCGCTTAGTACCTGCACTTAACCTTTTTGGAAAATACGTCAGTTTTCACTGGTAAATACAATTAACCGACTCATTTTGAAAATGTTTAAGAAAATTGATTTAAATGCAAATGGCACAAATAATCTTTTATAACTTGGGATAATTATTTAAAAATAATCTTGTAAAAGAATTATATGTTTGTTATACGCTCAGTAGCCCGGGTTGAATACCAGGTTAAAGATTAATAGACACACCACATAATATAACCCGCGGCGAGTTATTCTCGAACAAGCAGGTATATCATTTTACATACGCACCGGCAGGTGTATGCTTACACCCCGTGCTTAAGTCGTGGCCATTTCAATAAATGAGCCGAGGATATCCAAGACATGGTCATTAACCCCCCCCCCCCCCCAAGGCTTAAAACAAACAAAACAGATTAAATGGGTTATCTCAATGATTTAACCTTCATACGATTAAAAATTCAATACCCGACCAAGCGGTATTTTATATACCATACTCCAAGCCCGTATAAGGGGAAATAAGTTAAAAGTATTTACCTGAGCAAAAATATAAATTTATTCTCAGCCGTAAATCAATCAAGCAAGTACAGGTAGCTTTTGCTGGTCCCCTAAATCTGGAATGAAGGTTTTAGTAACCTATTAGATTCCTAACGGGTCTTACTCAAGTTTAAACTTAGACCGGTTAGTTTTAAAGAAATGTATACGGTTCAAACGCAAGATTAAGCGAAGACCGGATTAGAATGTGATTTGGACCCAACAAGTATGAAGACTTGTTTAATATGGGTAAACCAAACACATTCTGGATTTTGAAGTGAAAATGATAAGGTTTGACCCGTTTCGGTTAATTTATGCAAACTAGTTACATAAACCGTACCAAACGCGATAAATGCATAACGGGTAACCAAATGAGTCATGAACAGGTTTCCTAAGTTAATATGCTTAAAATGTGCTATGATATCAGTAGGATACCTTCCATTATGCCCAAAATGGATTTAAAATCAATTTATGCCCCGTAGGGGTATTTTGGTCATTTTAAAGATTATAAAAGAGGTTAAATAATAATCTGAGTTTCTGATCTAAACAAATCAGTAAAAATATTTATTTTAGTAGGTTATATCTTATAGATATTGCATATATGTGAAATTTATCATTTATGGCCAAACAATGCACCGTAGGGGCATTTTGGTCATTTCACATAAGCTTTAAAGGTCAAAGTTGGAAATATGAGTTCAAAACTTTTACTTACTGTTAAAGTATAAAAATTTACTTATAATATCAGTAGGTAATAGGTCTTATGTGTTAAAAATAGTTTTAACCCATACTATGCTTTTAAATTGCGTAAAAAGTCGGTTTTAGGCGATTTCCGGGTTATATCAGGAAAGCTGAGATTTTTATCAGTCCAGAAGGCTTAAAATATTTTATTTATCATATAAAATCAGTAGCATAAGGTATGGTATTAATATGTTATGTAAAACTCATTTTATTAGCAAAAAAGGTATAGCCGTCAATTACCGAATCAAAGCAAGAACCCCATGTTATGATCAGTTTAAAAATTAATAAAAATCTTCAAAAATCCCAAAATATTATATTACATCAGTGGGTAAAAGGTTTAGTGTCAAAATTTGGGTTTAAATGGGTTCTATGCCAAAAATGTCGTTTAATTAATAAAAAGGCTTTAATTTACGATATTGAGCATAACTCCTAATTTATATCTCAAACTGATGTCAAATTTTTTAGGACATGTTTATAAATCAGTAATAAAGGTTTTTGTTCTCTCACATTTTCAAAAATCTCATTATAATATAAAAAGGGCATAATGGTCAATATTTAAGCAATTAACGGAAACATGCAAATGAATCGGATTAATTAGGAACCAAGTTGTATAACCTCAGAGGGTTATACTAACCTATAACCTAGTCCTAATGGAACCCTAAGGCTTATCTAAACTAAGCTAAATCGGGTCGGAACTGAAAGTCAAAGCAAAAGTCTACTTTTGCGACTTTCGGTTCCGAACCGAGCCTAAACTCAGAATTGTCGGGTTGAACATGCTTAGACATGTTCTTACATTATTTACCAAGTTATTTTAGTGATAAAACATGTTCCATAACCTTTACATTATCAGTTATGAGTTTATTTGCAAAAATAGCTTTCTGTTGACTTTTTAGTATTAAGTTTGACCCGACAATTGACCAAGTTAGAGTGATAATCAGGGGGTGTCCTTTTAAGGACTTATTACCCACATAATTACCAACTCATAACCACTTTCAATTCGAATAATGGCTGGACCATTAGTGATTAATCACTAACTCAAAGCTTAATTACGACGGCTTTGACTTTAGGTCATTAAGCTAATAAAACTTGAACTAGAGAAGCTAAGAATGCTTACAAATGCTCTTAGCACGAAAATGGAACTGAGGGAAACTTGCTTGAAGTCCAGAGAGCTCCAGAGAGTGAGTTTGAATAATTTTTGAGAATGAGCACATGAACTAGCAAACAAGAATGCTTATATAGCCAACAACAATTCACAAGATCAATCCACACAAGTCTACAAGTGAATTCTGATCATCCCATGTGTCCCCTATGCATGTAATACTGTTGCTCAGTCCCTGGAATCGAATTCAGGCTTTCTAAGGCGGTGGAACTGGCTGGACTCGCAGCTGTCAACATCTTTCTGTTATTGGCGCTTTTATGCGGCCTACGTAAGCCTAGGCCTTGGCTTACGCCGCCCGCGATGACCTGATAAACCGGGAAAAGTCTTTTAAACTTTGCAATTTTAGTCCCTGGTCCATTTAATCTTTATATAACTTCCATTTATTGCATATTGGACCCCCATAGTTAACTTTTAAGGACCTTGAGTCATAAACTAACTCCGTTAAGCTCCCGGTTAGTTGTACGATCACCCGAAAAGTCTTGTTTTCTTCAATACACCACAAAATTAATATCTAATATTCTTGAGATCAAAATATATAATTGTTACAATGTTTTTGGGCTTGTTAAAAGGTCACTCAGAGGTTACTTTCAACATGTTGACATTTTTAACCCCTATGCTTCGTAAGATCCTTATTTTAAGCACAAACGACTTTCCATGTTCGATAAATTATTCGTTTAAAGAATACGAACGTCTTATGAGGTCAATCAGAGGCATATGAATGGCATGTTGACACTTTGGATCCCTTTACTTACATATTTACATTGCTTGACAATTTTAGTCCTTCCAGATCAATTCATTGCACGTTTAAAGTCCATGACACGTGTCTTCATTATATTGGTCGTGATTTTACGAGGTGTTACAGTAAATATATGGTTGGTTATTTATTGTGTATACACAATATATACAATTACTAACATGCTGAAAAAACGGTGTTCTTTTACCTTCTATATTGACCATGAACTTTTAATTTTCCTAAGTCAATCACAGGGACACGTGTTCCTTTAACAGTCTATCAAATTTCATTTAAAGGTGTCTAACTTGTATTCCTATCTTCCTTTTACGTTTGGTTCTAAATTTTGCGAGTTAACACGACCCAACGTGCATGTGTGGTTCAATGATTTTACGTTTCATTTTACGCTTCGTTCTCAATTTTGCGAGTTAACACGAACCAACGTGCGTGTATGGTTTAACGGTTTTACATTGTCTATTTTTTACCGTTTGATAGGTGTGTCGCAACGCACGAGTCCTAGACCGACTTAGTTATTATTTTATATGTTTTACCTTTTAGTCTAATTTCATCGCATTAACATGCCGCAACTTCGGTGTTGATGGTCGCTAGCGGTGATGTCGCATTGGTGCTATTTGGCATGGTTTTAGACCCCCGCCACAAGATGGGGATTAATACTAGTTTGGAGTAAAATGCATAAAACGTCTTTTATATTTTCTCAAACTTGCAGGTTCTAGCCTTTATGTTTAAAATATTCTAAAAACGTCCTTTAAGTTTACTTTTGTTGTTGGTTCGATCCTTTATGACTAACCAAGTTAACTTCATCAGTTAAATTCCCTCACATGCATAACATATGAGGGTATATTTGTCATTTTAGTTGATATTCTTATGAAACTCTCTTTATGTATTCTAGCTTCTTTGTGACAACTGTCAAATTTCCCTGTAATTCCGTACATGTTAAACAGTAATTATGCTTTAATGAATGTGCATGATGTGAATTAATGACATGAATACTTTCTGATTATTGTCATATTGTAACACCCCGAAAATGGGTTTGGTAATCAAACTCCGTTAATACTACAGGACGGGTAAAATACAGTTAGTGGTAAAACTTACCCGGTAAATTTTAGGATTTAAATAAATAAATCTAATATTTATTAAAAGGATGAGAAATACTTTGAGAAAGCAAAGTATATAAAAGGCCCGAGATTTAACGGGACTTAAAATAAAACGGGTTGAGAACAAGATAAAGTAACTAGGTAATAAATAACCTAGTACAAGTCTTGTAATTAAATGAAAGAACAAAATATCAAGTTATAAACTAAATAAAAGTGGAGGGGCCTATGTTGTTAAAATCTAAACTTATATTATTAAGTTTAATAAAAATAAAAACCAAATACACCATTTAGGTGTCTGGTTCGATCAACAGGAGGAGGAGGGCGACCCCCACTCTCAAAACCCTAACAACTCACTAATCTCACAAATTGAAGCCCAAATCAAGAGCCAAATCAATGCATGAACACAAATTCGTGATCACCAAGTCAAGGGGATCGTGAGGTATGTTGAATTTCTAACATTCGTGAAGTTGTAAAATTTTGATAATCATCCTAATCGCGAATTAGGCATGAATTTGAGAAGCTATGGCTAGATTAGTGATGTATACTTGCTTAGGAACGAAACCCTAAGTGAAGATCATACATAACATGCTATGAATTGAATGATTGAATGAATTCCCACACTAGGCTAAGTGGGTATTAGTCATAAGATGGAATTGATGATATGATTATGATTAGAATCATCATGCATGTTAAGTAATCAGGAAATACTTAAACAATTTGCAAGTTTGAGTATTTGATCATAAGTGATAGTGGTGAATTTTGATGTTAATCTTGGTAAAAATAACTAGTTATGAACTAGTTGTAAATATGTAAAAATGTATGCGCATTAGGTGTTTGTTAAAATGCCTAAATGAAAACTAAAGTGTTGAAATTAGAGTGAAAATGTGTATTTGAATAATATGGCAAGTTATATGAAATATGAAACAAGAAGAGTTCTAATCATCATGTTGATTTGAACTAATGTTGTAAATCATGTGATCGAAAGTAGTTAACTTTAATAAGCTAAGTTAACTAATCATGAAGTCGAATAGTAGTTTTGACTTATGAAATAAGTGAGATGGAATAGTCGTGAATAATTATGACTAATCTAACCATCTTACAATTTACAATGATAGTTTGACGATTAACAAGCTATGTGAAAGCTTGGGAACGAAGCGGGTCAAACGAAGCAAGAATGACGGAAAAGCATAATTTGGAAGTAAGGTAAGTATGGCTTACACTAGTCTTATATTTAGAATATTCTCTTATCGTATTAGTTACGAATAAGATAAATACATAGTTGAGGTATGATGTTCGGCGTGTAGACGTACGGAACAAGATAGTCGAGCATGACAAGAAACCATGTTGATGGTTTAAAAGGAGTTAAATCGGTAATTCGATCATTTTATGACAAATGGAAAATGAACTTTTAAATGGTTACCTTATAGGTAAACCAAAACAAACAATAAGGGTAAAACGGTATATTGGTCACGCGTCGACCATAACTATTGGTTTTAAAAGACACTTATGAAGTAAGCCTTAATAGGCCGAAAAGTGTTAAGAAATGAATTATAAGTAAAACGATCGCACGATGTAAATCGGAGCGAGTCATATAGTCGAGATGAAAATACATGTCATCTCGCTAATATAATCGGTCATTTAGACCAAACGGGTCAAAAGGTGAAGATACCACCTTTTGATAATAGCGACTAATGATTCTTGTCGAGTTATATGATTTCAGGAATAAATGTAGAAATGATATTTGCATCGCTATTATTTAGCGAATATTATAGCAAGGCATTAAAACAGGTCAATACATTGACCCGAGCCAGGTATGTGTAATAGAGTAATTATTCATTTAGAACGTAAGGTTCAATGAGCATTAAATGAAGTCTTAGATAGACAATGGGTTACTTAAATGGGTAAACCGAATGTTTTAAAAGAGGGTCGTGGCGTTTCGAAAAGTATAATGACTTTTCGAACAAGATCATAACTCAAAAGAAGAATTATGGGTCAAACATGCTCTCAAAGGACCTTGTCATAATTAAAAGACTAAAAAGGACCAAAACGCCCTTGTAAGTGAAATTAAGCAAACGAACCATAAAGGTTGTTTGGAAATAGGTGATAGGATGAAATAAATACTTTGAATAAGTATGAAAAGCGAAAGATGTAAAATATTGGTCAAATGACTCTATAAAGAGTCTTTGCCGTAAAATAATAATTTGAAGGGTAAAATTTGTAATATATAAATCACCACATTGAATCCACCACAAATATAGTTGTGGTGGGAGGTCATTTGATAAGAAATGTGGACATATGTATTTAGAAACGAATGAAAGTGATTGGTGCTTAAAATATGCTTAAATACCCTTAACGGGTCAAAATAAGCATATGAGTGAAAATGAGATTAAGAAGGTGTAGGAACCCGTAATTGGAACCTAATATGTTAAACATCATTGAATTTAATAGGTTTATGAGGAATAAGGGTCAAACAAACTTGTTTGTTTGATAAAAATCGAACGGGTCAAAATTTGGTAAAAAGGGTAATAAGCTTAAGACTTAAAAGTCTTAAATTTTGTTAATCCGGATGTTGGATTTTAAGTCCATATGATGGAGAATCAAATTACAAACACGTAGGAAGAAACGGTAGGTCAAACGGACAAGCGGGTTGAAAGATACGAAAGTTTTCGTGTCAAAAACGGCAAAATGGAGGAATATGATGCAGGGGCGGTGCCCACCGTAAGTTACGGTGGGGATGAAACCTTTACGCTAGTTCTCTACTAACTTACGATGGAAACTTATCAAAATAGGGGCTACTGTAAATTACGGTATCCACCGTAATTTACGGTGGACCCTGTACAAAAATATATTTTAATCAGTTTTGTTTCCCGGACTCGTTTAGATACGTTTTAAACCCCGTATGACTAAAGCATTTCACGTTTATGAAATGTAGGAACTCTTTGGATGCCGGAAGACGATCAAGCTCAACGAAGAACCGAACACGATAAAGATACATGCTTCCGCACATTGCATCGTCATAAATTTTAAACGACGAAGCTGATCACGTTATATCGTATAACTTTTGATTTGCGAAAAGTTTTAATAAATCCATATTTTTATAGTATGTGTAGTCTTAACTACACATCTAATTGTTGGTATTTACATGTAAAACCATTAAATAGAAACTAGGGTGTTACACATATACATACAAGTGTATCACATATTGCATGATGTCATATCATTATTGCATGCAACACTTTCTGATTCAAATGATGCACGAAACAAAGTTAGCACAGTTATCTGACAAACTAGAAGTACTAACGGGAGTTCAGTACTCAGACAGACATGATGTTAAGACACAGAATGAGCCAGAAACCAAGAGTTACACTAGTATAGTGTGTAGGAAAGTAAGGATCATAAAACTGTCTTCCTAGTGATAGTTTAAGTGCCGGAAAGTGCCTAAAACTCACCCAAACTGCAGAATTCTGCAATTTTCAGCAAAAATCAGCATTTAAACAACACAATATTATGCAGAATTGTGGTTTAATGGTCCAGAATACCTTCCTAGGTGTCGGGAATCAAAATTGTCACAAAAGGGAACGTAAACTACACTAAACTGCGTAGTTTAGCACCTTAACGAACCGGTAACCAACCGAACAACCGGACACTACCCAAAACACCAAATTTTCACTAGAAGCACGGTTTTATCATTTCCGAGCTAGTTATGGTCCCCGAACATCATAACACACCTTATAATTTCATAACAACTAAAAACACTAAACTAAACATTTAGATTCTAACTAATAACCTAACTATCCATTACATGCTAACCATCTACCCCCCCCCCCTTGGCGACGATTACAAGGGTGGTCCACCCTTGATTTTCTTTGCATTGTTTATTAGCTCATGCTTGATCTTTTGAGACATGTTATACAATGGATTAAGTTGTGTTGGAAGATTGTTTATATTAACCACAAGTGAGTTCATTCTATCATTTCATCAACACTTCACCACTCAAACTCTCTCCCTCTCCTCTCTTGGTCTCGACCGAGAACAACCACAACACTGATGTGTGTAAAATGCAACATATAAATTACATCAAATGTGGCATAAAACTAACCTTTTTTTAGTACTAATGTTGGAAAAAGTGTGCTTTTGTCTTCCTTTTGTATTTTCAGGGTTAAAAGAGCTTAAATGAACAAAAGAAGAAAAAATGCAGCTATATCTAACAATAATACAAGAAAAGGAATAAACATGGCATGCCCGACCCCTCGACAGCATCTTCCCAAGCAAAAACAAGAAGTCAGAAGGCTGAACACGCCCCGTGCTCATTGAACACGGTGGCGTGCCCAAAAGTTTGCAGAAAAGACAAAGTTGTAGAAGCTTCTATCTCCCAACACGGGAGCGTGCCCAGCGGACACGGGGCCGTGGTCAACGCAAAGATTCGCATAATCCAGGCAAATCTTGATAGTACAGATACGCTTCTGCACACGGGGTCGTGCCCAGCAGACACGGGGGCGTGGTCAACTAATGCAAACAAACTGCATTTAATGAAGAAAGAGAAGATGGGTGGACACGGGGCCGTGTCCGGGCTTCTGTGCAGGCTATAAATAGGGGTGCTTGGCTCACTTGCAAACCATCCCTTGGCAAACCACCTCTCTCACACTTCACCCACCCACCACCACCATCACAACCCACATCCACCACCATCATCCATCATCCATCATAGAGTGTGTGTAGTAGTCTCGGGATCCAAGATTGATAGTAAGAGTTCTTGACAATCAAAGGCCATGTTTGCCTAAGTCTCTTACATCACTTGGTGAAGACAAGCATTTAGTGTAATACTTTTTATTTTTAATCTTTTCGCACTTTTTATTTGGTTATGTATTAATGACTTTAATAACTAGTTTCTTATGTTGAAGGTGAAACTTCCTTATCATTTGTCCGTGGTGTCTTGGCGTTATTTTACTGTCTATATAAAATAAAAGATTTTCACCATTCATATCTCCACGGTCTATATGGAGATATGTTGGCTACCTGGTCGGGGGTTAAGGGAATGGTTTGGTAAGAGTCTTGCCTTGTTCAGTGTATAGATCCTGCAAGGACCTGGGTCAAGCTTAGTAGGACCTCCTTCAATACCCACTGGTATTGGATGGCGGGGGTTCGAATTTCTTGATCTCCTCATATGTAAACTACTATTAAAACATTAACCCGGCTACTTAGGATTGTATCCCTGCTGACTCAAACTACTTAGCCGAGGGTAACGTCACATTCAAAAGAGGGGCCTACCACATTACGCATTAATAACTTAATTAATTATCTTTCAATAATCCAATCCTTTAGGATTGTATCCTTGCTGACTCAAACTACTGGGTTAAGGGTAACGTCACCTTCAAAAGAGGGGCCTGCTACTATAACTAAGATAATATCTTAAAAAGTGCAAAAGTGCGGAAATAATTAAAGGTTACACTAAAGGCGAGTCGGATCCAAGTGATTCATCTTGTCTATCTGTTTTTATTTTTATTTTTCAGCATTTTTAGTTTTTATTTTCATGTTTAAATCTTTTTCTAAAATTTTGATTTGATTAGACGTTGAGGATAAACCGGTACTAAAAGCTCTTGTGTCCTTGGACGACCTCGGTATCTTACCAACGCTATACTACGCTCACGATGGGTGCACTTGCCCATATGTGTGTTTAGTGTTAGTAAAATATCGTGTTTTATAAATTTAAAACTTGACTAAAAGTGTAAAAAGGGCTAAAAATATACAAAAATATACACGACACTCACACGCAACAAGTTTTTGTCGCCGTTGTCGGGGACACAAGGATTTTAAGAAAGTTAGGAATCAACGGCCTAATTGTTTTTTCTTATTTTTCTGTTTTTTTAGGATTTTTATTAAATTTTCAGCTTCTGCAGAACTCAGCACGGGCCGTGCCCGCTGAACACGCCCCGTGCCCAATCTTTGGTACTGGCAATCCTGTTTTAAGTCAGAGAGTAGCTGAACATGGGGTCGTGCCCAATCAACACGCCCCGTGCCCAAGTATCAGATACAAAAACAGAACCGTAAGATCCCGATGGTTGGTAATTTCTGACACAACCATGAGTGATACTGATAATTTTTACTTCCAGCTCTCTTATGGTACATGGTGTCAAATATGTGGTGGAAATCATGAAGATTTAAAATGTTATTTTTTAAATTATAAGCCCCACTATATAGACCCATTTTTTTCCTGTAGCCTTAAGAGAGGTGAAAGTAAAAATAATCCTTATCTCTCCCTCGAATGCTCTCAATCAACCCTTCTAGGAGAAATGTTTCTTGATGAATTATTTCAAATGGAAGATCTAATTCTTAATTGGGTAAAAGAACTTGAGATGGATATCATTAATTCACCTCAAGATGATACCCAAGAAGAATTATTGAGATCGCATACGGATAAAAACAACTTCGTTGTTCCCGATATCACCTATAACTCTTGTGAAGACTTGAACGATAGTCGTCCCTGTGTCGATTGTGCCGTGAAGGACTCCCCATCGACTTCCTTCGATGCATACATAGACCTGAGCGATTCGGCATACACCTTCTTTAACGAGAGCCCGGGACAGGGTTGGACTTGTCCACCTACATTTAGCATAGGAATCACCCTTACTGATAACCTCTTGCATTCTCGTCTAAACTTGAGCAACTTAGGTATCTCAGGCACTTCGGTGTTGTTCCGTCCAGTAAGGAACCACCCAACCCGGATAAATTCCTTAAAAATAGACGAAACTTCATAAACAGCCTCTAGGCACGGGGCCGTGTCCAGGTCAGCACGCCCCCGTGTCCACCAAAATATTCCCGTCTGACTTTTGGTCAGAATACGGACAAAATGTGTTAGGATTTTGTCTGCACAGGGGGCCGTGTCCAGCCGACACGGGGCCGTGTGCAGCTTGCTGTCGTTTTCTATAAATGCAGCCAAGATTCCTTCACATTTGGACCACTCCAAAAGACAGAGATTTGGTGGATCTTCACACATACCATCCTAGGTATATTCTAAAGAAGGTTCCCAACAACCATCTTGTCTTTTCCACTTTTGTCTCTTGCTTTCTTCTTCATTTTTACCTCAAAACTGTAAAACCTGTTAGGATCTTTCAATGATATCAACCTTTAACTTGTGAAAGTGCGGAAAACAATCACAAGCCGATTCAAGAACGTATTATAATAATCAACACAAGAATAATATATCAAATAACAAACCGAAATCTTGCATTCAATGACTAGCAAAGACGGATACAAGACTTCAATAAGATCCGACTCCTTGTTCCTTGTGTCGCAACCTATCACCTTGTCAACAACCTCTACAAATCAATTGAGGTTTGTTTAAATACAAAAGAACTAGTCTATACCCTAGCCCATTGCGACACAAGCCTACTAACCCAACCCATACATAATCGGCCCAAACATGTAAATTAAACATAAACATAATCAACCCTCAAACTATGCTAACCTACATGAATAAACCTTCAGGTTCCAACAATCTCCCCCTAGGTTTATGCATGCAGGTTCTTGACACTTTAATCTTCACGATCATCTTGCACCCGATCCTTAATACCACCGAATCCCTTTGTATGAATATGAATAGATGCTGCAACAGCTTTAGTCCAAGCTTTTGCAATTTCTTCATATTTCTCAGTAGCTCTAATTTGATGACGAGCTAACACTTCCAAATCTTCATGAGCAACATTCAGTAAATCAATCTGATCCACCAATTGAAAACACACATCATCATCACAAACAATCACTGCCTGCCCTAAGCGCTCATCATAAGACCAAAAATGTAAGGACTTCAGAGCACCCTGTGGTATCTTTTTCACCAATGGAATCATCTTCTCTTTATCAGTTACAGGCCAACGCACAATCTTCATTCGCTTGTTTGTATATGGATCTCTGATGCCTTTAGCGGGTTTAACAATGGACTCTGCAGTACGCATTGAAGGAAAACCCTTAAGAACCTCCCTCTTCAACCTCTCGAAAAACCTATAACCAACTCCTCCAGGCTTATCATCTACATAAGGTGCTCTAGACAAGTCTGTCAAGTCCACTTTAGTAAATGACTGAAACTGGCCTGGATATTTATACCACTCAACAGGTCCTATCTTCCTTTTTATCCACCATCTCTTGCGATCATGATCATAACCCCAGCTAACTACACCAGAACGATTTCCAACCTTATCATAGAGAGTTTCACCAACATCCATCAAATGATGAGTTGCATGAGCATCATCATCATCTGGATTTAGATTCCGATTCTTCATAATTACAAACTCTCTTTTCTTCTTGATTCTTTCAGCCTTCTCTCTGTCTGCAACAGGATCAATGATTCTTCTAAAGTAATGTTCCATAGCAGCACTTCTTTCAGCATCATCCTTTTCAAAAGCCTTTTTCCTATTTTCAACATCAGTTGGATCTGAGAACTCCTGTCCAAATTTCTTCTCCAACTTTCCACGCAAGTCATACACCATGTTAAACAACAAACTAACATCTCCTTGAAGCTGCTCAATCTGTTGATCTTTTTTCACAACCATATCTTCTAATTGAATAATCTTCGCATCTTTATGAATGGAATCTTGCTCAAGGACAACCATTCTTTTCTTCATATCTCTCATGCTGACAAACTCATCTTCATCACTCGAATCATCATCAAATGGCATTCTAAATGGCTCTTCAGGTCTTTTACCACTTGAACTGCTAGGCATATCAAGATCAACTCTAGAAGAACCTGCAGCTTCAGTAGCACTAGGTAACGTTGTCTCAACAGTGGTATCCACATCAATACTAGTAACCGGAACATCATCAGTAGTGATAACCATATCAGTTCTTCCAGTATCAACATCAAAATCAAAGATGTCTTCAGTAGCGGTGGTGGTATCGGTGATATTCTTCTCAAACTCGAAATCATAAAGACCTTCATCATCTTCATCAGTAATTACGGGTTGATCTTTGCTATGCTCAATATACATTCCGAGCCGAGGATCCCTCCTTTTCCGTTTCAATGGCATGGAATCAGAATCCTTTGGGTCTTCACTAGGCTTTTCACTTGACACTGAAAGATCAGAAGGAGGATTTCCCATCTTATCAGTTACAGATTTCAATAACAAAGCCAAACTTTCAGCAGTAATCACGGGTGGAACAACAGAAACAGCAGTATCAACTTCAGCTTCAGGAGGAAGCTCTTCATCTTCATCAGAATCACACATAATCTCAACACCTTCATCATCAGAGTCTATTGTTAAAATCTCTGTCTCAGGCTGATCTTCAGCATCCATACGAATATCATGTTCTTCAGCAACAATAGCACTTGCAGGTACACTTTGCACTGAAACAGATTGTGCTATTTCTAGATTTTCACGAACATCTTCCGTCTCTGCAAACTGACCAAACTTCTCCAATGGAATCAATCCTTCATACTTCTTCTCTGTACCCTTCTTTGAAGTAAGTGCACCAAAACATGATGGACCCATAGGTTTCAATTCCAACGTATTACCAGATCTCTTCAATTCTGGATATCGATCATTCAGAATCATCTGCAAGAATCTCGGATACATCAGAAACTTATCCTTTCGAAGTCCAATTGCATTTCTCTTCATAGCTTCCAAAATATATCTTGAATAATTGAACGACTCATTGGTAATTACACAAATCACAGCAGCAGACTGAGTAGTATTCAACTGATCAATTCCCCCTCTATTTTCTGTCATGCACAAAAGAAACATATGCAGCAACAGACGCCAGTATGGATGCACAAACTTCTTTACCAAGGGTTGAAACTTTCCTTCGTAGCTCAAACGAGGCAAAATCGCTTCTACTATTCCAGCTGGAAGTTCTATAGGATCTGTTTCCTGATCATTAAATCTTAACACTTCTCTAATCATCTGCTCAGTCACTATAACTTTCTTTTCTTGAATTTCAGCAACTATAGCTCCCTTTCCATCAACGACTTCTACTTTAGCACTCTTCCAAAAAGCTTGAATAAGTTCTTCATAAACAACCGGATTCTCACGAAGAGCATGAACAATCCGGCAGTTATTTAAGCCTTTCATCAATGACATGAACATCTGCTTGTGTTTTTCTGGTGGAGGTGCTAAATATCCAACTTGATTATGAGAAGATATAAACTTTAAATCCATTTTCTGCACACAACACAAATCAAATAAGTTTCCAACTTTTGAATATAACAGTGATAAAAATAAAAACCAAAACAAACACTGTTACTGTTCACTCGAGACCATGAGTCGCAATCAAAAAGTCTCGAGTCGAAACCAGTTGTTTGTGAGTCGCAACCATGAGTCGCAACCAACAGATTTCGAGTCGCAAACATGAGTCGCAACCGACAAACATTGAGTCGCAACCATGAGTCGCAATCTTGATGTTGCGACTCGTAACCACTGGTTTCGAGTCCTCAGTGTTCTTGATTGCGAGTCAAACATCTTCAAAACTTCATCGGAAACATCATCGGAATCTTCAAATCCTCATCGGAATCTTCAAATCTTCATCGGAATATTCAACAACCATTCATAATTCCTGCAAAAACTTGAATAATGACGTCATTATACCTTGATGATCAATGAGTCGCAACCGGAGATCGCGAGTCGTAATCGAAGATAAATCGGAATCTTCAACAGATCACCGGAGCTTTTGAGAGAGAATTAGACTTGGTTGCGAGTGAGAAATGAGGTCTCGACTCGCAACCACCCTTTTTATACTCAACAGTTATCATGGGCTTGGGCCTTGTGGAGTTGGGCTTAAAATAGATTTATCAAGCATTTTTTAACCCATTTCAAAAATTGATTTAATTTTAATGAAAATTATCCATTAAACCTTTTGAGCAATGTTTGCAAAATAAAAACCTAAAAAACAAAATTAAATAATAAAATATTATTAACAAAAATAAATCAGGAAATTTGCATAGATACTCAGGGATCAAATCACAAGGTTTTGGGCTTGACTTCACTTATCAACACTGATCTACTACTGAATGATCTAGACAATTGCCAGTATATTTGTCCCCTTAAACTCATCTCCCTAGACCTTTTCCATATAACTGCCTGTAACTCAATTTATCATGTTTTGATATCTTAACAATGAACACTCAAAACAAATACTAATCAAATCCCGGAATTATAACAGCACACTCTATCATGCAAGTAGCTTCCCTACCACATGTTTCACAAGTCCAATCCAGAACTCTGAAATCTTAACTGGGAATAGATTGAGAAGAGAACAGAATAGATCTTAAGCAGAGATGGTATAATATACAGATCAAATGAGTTTTTCTCAATTTGATATAGGTTTCATGGGTTTCTTTTGGGCACTAGAGGGCCTCTTTCGGGTGTTTAATTGATCTACAGAACGACAACGTACAGCTAGGTCAGCATATATCTGGATGCAGCAGAAGCTGACGTTGCCTAGCACCTCCAGGTCAGCATATATCTGGATGCAGCAGAGGAGATACACGACTTTTTCAGAGAAGATTTCAGAGTCAGACCAAAATTGTGTGTATCGGGACAACATACAGACATTCAAATAGAAATGAGCTAATTCCAAGTGACTTTCTTTCCTAAGGTCATGTACATTTTTAGTTCTAAACCGAAACAGCCAATGTTTCCAGTTTTAAGGATAGAGCCTACCAACACATCTTACTAGAGTCAAACTATTTCGATACTGGTCTTACATGAGTCAGCCCTCAACCATAATGTGAAAATTCATTTCATTTCCCAGTCCTGCCACACCTCTTTTTGTATTTTTTCAATTTTTTTTTAATGTTTTTGTATTTTTTAATTTTTTAATGTTTTTGTATTAATGTTTTTGTATTTTTCAAAATTTCTCCCCCTAAATTTGAGCATAAATAAAAACTACCTAAGAATAGAAAACTTTATGAACAAATTTACCTACGAAAAACAAAAACATGCTCAGTCAGTAAAGCGGATCATTTTCAGAAAATCCACAAGCACTCTGAATTTTGAGCTGCTGACAGGTTTAGTGAACAAATCGGCAGCATTTGCATCTGTGTCGATTTGTTCAAGAGTAATAAGACCTCTGTCGAAGCAATCTCGAATAAAATGAACTTTGATGTCAATGTGCTTGGTTTTGGAGTGAAAAACAGGATTTCTAACAATTTGTATTGCAGCATCATTATCACAGTAAATAGTAGTGTTGAGATAAGTCAAACCGTAGTCCTGCAATTGATGTTGCATCCACACCACTTGAGAGCAAGATGCAGAAGCAGCAACATACTCAGCTTCAGCTGTAGAAATCGCCACTGTTTGTTGTTTCTTGCATTGCCAAGAAATGAGCCTATCACCCAGAAACTGGCATCCCGCAGATGTAGATTTCCTGTCACTGTCAGTACCTCCAAAATTGCTGTCAGAAAAAGCAAACAAGTCAAAATTGGAATCCCTCGGATACCACAGGCCAAACCGAGGTCGGCCTTTAAGATACCGAAAGATCCTTTTAACAGCAGTAAGGTGAGAAGTTTTAGGATTAGCCTGATAGCGTGCACAATTGCAAACAGCAAACATAATGTCCGGACGGCTAGCTGTGAGATACATCAATGACCCGATCATGGACCTATATTGACGTTGATTGACAGACTCTCCTTCTTCATCTTCAGTCAATAATGGTCTCTCTGCCATAGGTGTTTCAGCAGGCTTTGCGTCCGTGAATTTGAATTTTGCCAGCACATCATCCACATACTTCCCTTGATGAATAAGAATTCCTTGTGAACTCTGCTTGACTTGTAGACCCAAAAACAGTGTCATTTCCCCCAGAGCACTCATTTCAAACTTCTTCTTCATAACTCTCTCGAATTCCTTGCAAAGATCCTCACTTGTAGATCCGAAAATGATATCATCAACATAGATTTGAACCAAGATTTGATCACGTCCTACCTTCTTGATAAACAGAGTCTGGTCTATGGTGCCACGCGTATACCCATGAGCCAACAGATGCTCTGTTAGTGTGGCATACCAAGCTCGAGGAGCCTGGTGTAACCCGTACAGCACCTTGTCTAACTTGTAAGCGTATTCAGGATGATCTGGATGCACGAACCCTGGTGGCTGCTCGACAAAAATTTCCTCCTTCACATCTCCATAGAGAAACGCGGTTTTGACATCCATCTGATAAACAGTGAATCCCATGTATGACGCGTAAGCCAAAAAGATCCGGATGGCTTCAAGTCGTGCAACCGGAGCATATACTTCATCATAATCCAGTCCTTCAATTTGTCTAAATCCCTGAACCACCAGCCTTGCTTTGTTTCGAACGATGACTCCTGCAGAATCCTGCTTGTTTCGAAATACCCATCTAGTTCCAAGCTTACGTTTTCCTGTTGGCAACTTGACGAGCTTCCATACTCCAAGTTTTTCAAACTGGTTCAGCTCTTCGTGCATAGCATCTACCCAGCCAGGTTCCTGCAAAGCTATATCAATAGTTTTAGGTTCGATTTGAGAAAGATAACAAGAATATAAGCAAGTGTTAATGATTCCTGATTGACTCCTGGTCAAAATTCCTGCATTTACAGGACCAATCACATTCTCGATTGGGTGATTTCGTTGAACGCTCGTAGGTATGGCCAAATCAGGTACAATCTCCTCTTCAGTGGTGGTGTTGCTAGACTCCCCCTCATTAGGTGCTGTAGTAGTGTGAACTACAGGAGAAGTGACAACACAATCCTCAGGAATTGGTTCAGGAAATAAAGCAGAATCACTAGCTGATGCACCCTCAGGAGATCGATTGACCGTCGGAGTTGGTGTAGGATGTTGCGTAAACACCATTCCTGGTGGATCAATGGTATGATGCCTCACGTTGTCTTGCATCTGTGCTTCGTCTTCCGTATCTTCAAACGACAATGGTTGTTTGGGAATAGACACACCTGCAACTAAAACATCACTTGACAAAATGTTAAATGATTTAAACAGAGCAGAATAATCGTATAACCATTCTGGACCAACTCTAGCGTCCGTAGCATTCTCTTCAAG